>JAOYRU010001285.1:0-212110 GCA_026315105.1 Locusta migratoria | reverse complement strand
AGTTTTTTATTATCATGTACTACCATTTTAGAGGTCAATCACTTCAGCAGACTAGTCGCCAGTGCAGCTCAATGCCCTCCAGCGTCCATTCTGTCGTCTGTATAGGCTCCCAGGGGTCCTTTATATAGTAATGAGAGCGTTTGCAGGGGAAACGCACAATAATGCAAATAACGAAATAAATGCAAATTTTCTCTTTTAAATAGTTTTTTTATTATCATGTACTTCACCATTTTAGAGGTCAATCACTTCGCAGACTAGTCGCCAGTTGCAGCTCAATGCCCTCCAGGCGTCCATTCTGTCGTCTGTATAGGCTCCCAGGGTCCTTATATAGTAATGAGAGTGTTTCCCGGGAAACGCACAATAATGCAAATAACGAAATAAATGCAAATTTCTCTTTTAAAATAGTTTTTTATTATCATGTACTACCATTTTAGAGGTCAATCACTTCGCAGTCTAGTCGCCAGTGCAGCTCACTGCCCTCCAGCGTCCATTCTGTCGTCTGTATAGGCTCCCAGGGTCCTTATATAGTAATGAGAGCGTTTGCAGGGAAACGCACAATAATGCAAATAACGAAATAAATGCAAATTTCTCTTTTAAATAGTTTTTTTATTATCATGTACTACCATTTTAGAGGTCAATCACTTCGCAGACTAGTAGCCAGTTGCAGCTCACTGCCCTCCAAGCGTCCATTCTGTCGTCCTGTATAGGCTCCCAGGGTCCTTATATAGTAATGAGAGAGCTGGAGGGCATGAGCTGCACTGGCTACTAGTACTGCGAAGTGATTGACCTCTAAAATGTAGTACATGATAAGAAAAACTATTAAATGCAAATTTCTCTTTTTAAATAGTTTTTTATTATCATGTACTACCATTTTAGAGGTCAATCACTTCGCAGACTAGTCGCCAGTGCAGCTCAATGCCCTCCAGCGTCCATTCTGTCGTCTGTATAGGCTCCCAGGGTCCTTATATAGTAATGAGAGCGTTTGCAGGGAAACGCACAATAATGCAAATAACGAAATAAAATGCAAATTTCTCTTTTAAATAGTTTTTTATTATCATGTACTACCATTTTAGAGTCAATCACTTCGCAGGACTAGTCGCCAGTGCAGCTCAATGCCCTCCAGCGTCCATTCTGTCGTCTGTATAGGCTCCCAGGGTCCTTATATAGTAATGAGAGGTGTTTCGCCGGGAAACGCACAATAATGCAAATAACGAAATAAATGCAAATTTCTCTTTTAAATAGTTTTTTATTATCATGTACTACCATTTTAGAGGTCAATCACTTCGCAGACTAGTCGCCAGTGCAGCTCAATGCCCTCCAGCGTCCATTCTGTCGTCTGTATAGGCTCCCAGGGTCCCTTATATAGTAATGAGAGCGTTTGCAGGGAAACGCACAATAATGCAAATAACGAAATAAATGCAAATTTCACTTTTTAAATAGTTTTTTTTATTTATCATGTACTACCATTTTAGAGGTCAATCACTTCGCAGACTAGTCGCCAGTGCAGCTCAATGCCTCCAGCGTCCATTCTGTCGTCTGTATAGGCTCCCAGGGTCCTTATATAGTAATGAGAGTGTTTCCCGGGAAACGCACAATAATGCAAATAACGAAATAAATGCAAATTTCTCATTTAAATAGTTTTTTATTATCATGTACTACCATTTTAGAGGTCAATCACTTCGCAGACTTGTCGCCAGTGCAGCTCACTGCACTGCAGCGTCCATTCTGTCGTCTGTATAGGCTCCAGGGTCCTTATATAGTAATGAGAGCGTTTGCAGGGAAAACGCACAATAATGCAAATAACGAAATAAATGCAAATTTCTCTTTTAAATAGTTTTTTTATTATCATGTACTACCATTTTAGAGGTCAATCACTTCGCAGACTAGTCGCCAGTGCAGCTCAATGCCCTCCAGCGTCCATTCTGTCGTCTGTATAGGCTCCCAGGGTCCTTATATAGTAATGAGAGCGTTTGCAGGGAAACGCACAATAATGCAAATAACGAAATAAATGCAAATTTCTCTTTTAAATAGTTTTTTATTATCATGTACTACCATTTTAAGAGTCAAATCACTTCGCAGACTAGTCGCCAGTGCAGCTCAATGCCCTCCAGCGTCCATTCTGTCGTCTGTATAGGCTCCCAGGGTCCCTTATATAGTAATGAGAGCGTTTGCAGGGAAACGCACAATAATGCAAATAACGAAATAAATGCAAATTTTCTCTTTTAAATAGTTTTTTATTATCATGTACTACCATTTTAGAGGTCAATCACTTCGCAGACTAGTCGCCAGTGCAGCTCAATGCCCTCCAGCGTCCATTCTGTCGTCTGTATAGGCTCCCAGGGTCCTTATATAGTAATGAGAGCGTTTGCAGGGAAACGCACAATAATGCAAATAACGAAATAAATGCAAATTTCTCTTTTAAATAGTTTTTTATTATCATGTACTACCATTTTAGAGGTCAATCACTTCGCAGACTAGTCGCCAGTGCAGCTCAAAGCCCTCCAGCGTCCATTCTGTCGTCTGTATAGGCTCCCAGGGTCCTTATATAGTAATGAGAGCGTTTGCAGGGAAACGCACAATAATGCAAATAACGAAATAAATGCAAATTTCTCTTTTAAATAGTTTTTTATTATCATGTACTACCATTTTAGAGGTCAATTCACTTCGCAGACTAGTCGCCAGTGCAGCTCAATGCCCTCCAGCGTCCATTCTGTCGTCTGTATAGGCTCCCAGGGTCCTTATATAGTAATGAGAGCGTTTGCAGGGAAACGCACAATAATGCAAATAACGAAATAAATGCAAATTTCTCTTTTAAATAGTTTTTTTATTATCATGTACTACCATTTTAGAGGTCAATCACTTCGCAGACTAGTCGCCAGTGCAGCTCAATGCCCTCCAGCGTCCATTCTGTCGTCTGTATAGGCTCCCAGGGTCCTTATATAGTAATGAGAGCGTTTGCAGGGAAACGCACAATAATGCAAATAACGAAATAAATGCAAATTTCTCTTTTAAATAGTTTTTTATTATCATGTACTACCATTTTAGAGGTCAATCACTTCGCAGACTAGTCGCCAGTGCAGCTCAATGCCCTCCAGCGTCCATTCTGTCGTCTGTATAGGCTCCCAGGGTCCTTATATAGTAATGAGAGCGTTTGCAGGGAAACGCACAATAATGCAAATAACGAAATAAATGCAAATTTCTCTTTTAAATAGTTTTTTATTATCATGTACTACCATTTTAGAGGTCAATCACTTCGCAGACTAGTCGCCAGTGCAGCTCAATGCCCTCCAGCGTCCATTCTGTCGTCTGTATAGGCTCCCAGGGTCCTTATATAGTAATGAGAGCGTTTGCAGGGAAACGCACAATAATGCAAATAACGAAATAAATGCAAATTTCTCTTTTAAATAGTTTTTTATTATCATGTACTACCATTTTAGAGGTCAATCACTTCGCAGACTAGTCGCCAGTGCAGCTCAATGCCCTCCAGCGTCCATTCTGTCGTCTGTATAGGCTCCCAGGGTCCTTATATAGTAATGAGAGCGTTTGCAGGGAAACGCACAATAATGCAAATAACGAAATAAATGCAAATTTCTCTTTTAAATAGTTTTTTATTATCATGTACTACCATTTTAGAGGTCAATCACTTCGCAGACTAGTCGCCAGTGCAGCTCAATGCCCTCCAGCGTCCATTCTGTCGTCTGTATAGGCTCCCAGGGTCCTTATATAGTAATGAGAGCGTTTGCAGGGAAACGCACAATAATGCAAATAACGAAATAAATGCAAATTTCTCTTTTAAATAGTTTTTTATTATCATGTACTACCATTTTAGAGGTCAATCACTTCGCAGACTAGTCGCCAGTGCAGCTCAATGCCCTCCAGCGTCCCCCTCAGGGGGCTCAGCATTAATTTGCTGAGTACGGGCTTGGCGAACCCGGGGTCCTGAGCTGAGGACTGGTAAGCGCCGCTAGTCCTCTAGACACCGTAACCTCTGGGCACGCTTCAGCGACCACCGCGTGGCGCGGCGGTGGAACGTTGTGTGTACCGAGGAATGGGGATCTTGGCTTGACCGCCCGGGTCGCGAGGATGGTACAAACCTCTATAAAAAACCCTTCAATCCCAAGGTGTGCTACGTGCTGATGGGATGCATGGCTGTTGAAGAGGAACAGTCGCTAGCGAGCAACCTCTGGGGATACTGCCGCACCTCAGTTGTATAAGGCTTACCTAGGCACGTGGGGCTCTGTCTAGGTGGACATGTACTTCCCTAGCTGCTCGTGGGACCGACATGAGCACTTCCAATTTGTCCCTAGAACCTTCCAGTGGGATGGGTGTACCACTGGGGCGGGTACCAACACCCAATCCAAAAAGAGGGCTAGGATATCCAGTCCTCCTGATTCGGGGAGTAAGAAAAAGTATTTTGGGAATAGTAACAGAACACAGGCTGTTGTACAGAATGTGTTTATTGTTGTGAAACGAAAGGACGGCTCGTTTGAGGGAGTGTCTCCCTTCTATATTCAAAAAAGGCCTTGAGGGAATTGCTGGCAGTTTAAAATCTGTGAAACGTTTGCGGAATGGGACATTACTGATCGAAACATCGAGTTCCCAGCAGGCAACCAACCTGCAGCAGGCGAAATTCCTGGGTGAATATGCCATAGAGGCGGAGTTGCATAACACCTTGAACTACAGTAAAGGCGTAGTGACCTGTAGGGATATAGTAAACATCCCTTTGGAAGAATTGAAATCTGAGTGGGCACAGGAGGGTATTTTGGATGTGCAAAATATTATGAAAAGGGTGGATGGTGAGTTGGTGAAATCGGACTCATTCATCCTTACCTTCAATAATCCCCAACTTCCAGATACTGTCAAAGCAGGTTTTCTTCGTTTGAAAGTTCGACCTTACGTCCCCAACCCAATGCGCTGCTTCAAATGCCAGCGCTTTGGGCATACCACCCTGGGGTGCAAAGGTGAGGCCACCTGTGGCAAATGTGGCAAGGTGGCACATGACGGAGCAGAGTGTACACCACCTGCCACGTGTGTCAACTGCTCTGGGGATCACCCTGTCTGGAGTCGTAATTGTAAAGTCTTCCTTGAGGAAAGAAAGGTGCAGGAAATAAAGACCACGAAGCGCATCTCGTATGCTGAGGCCAAGAAAATCTTCCAGGCCATGCAACCACCAGCTTTTGCCGCTTCTTTCGCTTCTGTTGTCCAGAAGCCGATTGTCAAGTGTGATGCTGTTACGCAAACTGAGTCTGTCTGTGTTGGTACTAGCACCTGCACTTGCCAGTGCACCTGCCAGGCGGCTGCTGCAGTCGTAGACGATTCCAGTCAGGTTGGTCCCCAAACATCAGAAAAAGGAACTGATCCGCCTCCTGTGGAGATGATGGCCCCCCCAGTAGTAGAGGTTGTGCAGAAATCCACCACAACCACTACCTCTGCAACAGGCTCCCATCCGAAACCACCTAAGGCTAAAAAAGCAGTTGAAAAGTATCTGTCACAGGATAAAGTAGAAGTTACTTTGTTTGAGCCTGTCCATGTACGTGTAACAGATGCTCCATCTGACTCTCTGTCCGAGCCAATGGACCTTGATGTGCGTTTGGGGCAGCCAAACCGCCCCAAGTCGGACCCTCTACCCCATAGCGTCTCGCCGCCTCGGCGGAGAGAGAAAGTGAGGGTGAAACCTCCGTAAGCGATGGCTCCCATACTACAATGGAATATGCAGGGCTTTAGGACCCATGTGGAGGAACTTCGTCTCTTATCTCAGGGTCGACCTCTGTGTATGTGTCTCCAGGAGACAAATTTTAAGCCTTCAGACTCCCCTGAGATACGTGGTTACACGCTATGTAGGAAGGATGACGTAAGTGGGGCGAGAGCTAGGGGTGGAGTGGCTATTTTTGTTTGTACAGCCTACCACTCCGAGCCCCTCTCCCTCACCACAAGCCTCCAAGCAGTCGCAGTATCTGTATATGTGCGTCATCGACTGACTGTTTGCTCCCTCTATCTGCCCCCTCATGATATGCTTAATGAAGAGGACCTCCAGGACCTTCTTACTCAACTTCCCCAGCCTTTTCTTCTGTGTGGAGACTTTAATGCACATAATGTGCTTTGGGGCTCTGTCACTACTTGCCCCAGGGGTAGGGCCATTGAGCGGCTCCTCTTGTCGTCGAACGCACATTTACTTAACACCGGTCAACCAACACACCTTTGTACTGCGACAGGGTCATTATCTGCCATAGACCTCACTCTTTGCTCTCCGTCCCTTGCCTACACTATACAATGGGACGTGGTCGATGATCTCCATGGCAGCGATCACTTTCCAATCTCCATTTCCCAACCATATGGAATCGAACCTGAAGGACACCCGCCAAGATGGATACTCAGTAGAGCGGATTGGGCACTTTACAGCCAACTTGCCCGCTTTGAACATCGTGACAATGTCACAGAATGGGTGCACCATATTACTGCCGCGATGCACTCCGCCGCTGATGCATCCATTCCACAGTCTTCGGGACGTCGAAAACGGCAGCCAGTCCCTTGGTGGAATGACGAATGCCGATCTGCCCTCAGGACCAGGCGGGCGGCTCTGCGTCGGTTCAAGTGTCGTCCGACTTCAGAGAACCTCGCTGCTTTCCGGGTTGCAAGGGCCAAGTGTCGTCAGGTTATTAGAGAGAGCAAACGGAGGTCATGGCAGCAGTTCCTGAGTTCCATTAACCGTTCTACAACCAGCACGAAAGTATGGGAGACCATCAGGAGGATTTCTGGAAGAGGAGGAAGGTGCCCCATAGCTGCTGTGATGTGTAACGGAACTTTACAAACACGACCAGCAGACATTGCCCAAGCCATGGCTACTTATTTCGCTTCCGTTACTGCCACTGCTAGTCAGGATCCAGAATTCCGGCGCCGCAGAGCGGCTGCTGAGAGGGGCCCCATGGACTTCAGGTCCGCGATTACGGAGGAGTACAACCGCCCCTTCTCCCTGTGGGAATTAGATTCTGCATTGTGTGTAGCCCGGGACACTTCACCTGGTCACGATGGGATCCACTATGCTATGTTACGGCACCTTACAGATCGCAACAAAGTTATCCTCCTTAACCTTTTTAATGCCGTTTGGATGTCAGGACACTTTCCCGACTTGTGGAGAGAGGCTATTTTAATTCCCCTTTTAAAACCTGGTAAAGATTCCACATGCCCCAGCAGTTACCGTAGTGTTGCCCTCACTAGCTGCATTGGAAAGACCCTGGAGCGGATGGTCAACCGCCGCCTTGTCTGGATGTTGGAATCCAGGCAGCTACTTAGTCGCTTCCAGTGTGGGTTCAGGCGATATCGTTCCACCTTCGATAACCTGGCCTCTCTGGAGGCGGCAATACAACAGGCTTTCCTGCGCCGTCATCACCTTCTGGGTGTATTTTTTGATATAGAGAAGGCCTACGACACTACTTGGAGGCATCTTATACTTAGGCAGCTTCACGAATGGGGATTTCGCGGTTGCCTTCCCATTTTTATCCGGTCATTCCTTTCTCCACGTTTTTTTAGATACCGAGTCGGTGGCGTGCTCTCTGACCGCTTTGAGCAGGAAAACGGTGTCCCTCAGGGTAGTGTTTTAAGTGTGACGTTGTTTGCTATAGCCATTAACAGTATTACGTGTGTTGTGAAAAGTCCTGTCCAGTGTTCACTATTTGTTGATGACTTCTCTGTCTTCTGTTCTTCTTCCAGTCTTGCAACGACAACTCGTCAGTTGCAGCTCACTCTCCGGCGGCTCGACGAATGGGCACAGAAGACCGGTTTCAAATTTTCAACAGAGAAGTCGGTGTGTGTTTGTTTTAACCGTTCTCGTTCTATTTTTAACTTACCTGAACTGCGGATGAGGGACACCGTTCTGAATTTTAAAGACACTGTGCGTTTTCTGGGTGTGACATTTGACTCTAAGCTTACCTGGTTGCCACATCTTACAGATTTGAAGAGACGGTGCCTGAAGGCACTAAGTATTTTAAAGTGTCTTAGCCACACTTCATGGGGAGCCGACAGAACTTGTCTGCTACGATTTTATAGAGCATTTGTGCGTTCTCGCCTAGACTACGGGTGCACCGTGTATGGGTCAGCAAGACCCTCTTATTTAAAGATGCTGGACGTGGTGCATCATGAGGGGATTCGGCTCGCAACTGGGGCATTCCGCACGAGTCCCATACCAAGTATCTGCGCCGAGGCTGGTGAGCCACCACTTCACATGCGGCGGCAGTTTCTCGTGGCACGCCAGGCATATACGACTTTGTCCTCGCCAAATACACCAGCCCATCCGGTCGTTGCCCACCCTCCTGCGGAACGGCTGTTTCGTAACAGGCTACGGGCAACGAGGCCTTTTGGGATACGTTCTCAAGATTGTCTTTTAGATATGGATGTGTCTGGTTTTAATGTTTTACAGCGAGGTTGGAGTAAACGTCCACCGTGGCTCCTCCAGCGGCCGAGACTACTTTTAGAGTTGACACATTTTCAGAAGCATTCTACTTCCGATTTTATATTTCAATCTCTGTTCTCTCAAATTTTAGATCAGCATCGTGATTTTACCGTGGTGTACACGGATGGGTCCAAACAGGGGGACTCGATAGGCTGTTCCATAGTGTTCCCCAACATCACTATCAGGATTCGCCTCCCTCCTGCATACTCAGTTTTCTCAGCAGAACTCCATGCGATCCTGCGGGCGCTGGAACAAATGCAGCGGGTTCGTGGCACGAAGTTTCTCCTGTGCTCTGATTCTCTCAGTGCGCTGCAATCAATACGAAATTTGTATCCAGCTGAGAAGATAGTGCAGCTCATTCATGACAGAATGTCCACTCTCCAGCAGCGGGGGAAGCAAGTGACATTCTGTTGGGTGCCAGGACATGTCGGTATTAGTGGTAACGAAATGGCTGATCGGGCTGCCAAGGAGGCTTGCGACAGTTCTGGTATTACTCATTGTGCCATTCCCCTGCCGGACATCCTCTCTGTGGTGCGCCGGAAGTCCCTTCGTTTGTGGGAGGAGACGTGGCAGGCAGTGACGAACAATAAACTGCGGTTGATTAAGCCCACTGTCCGACCGTGGCGAACATCCTGTCATTCATTGAGGCAGCATGAGGTGGCCTTGACACGTCTCCGAATCGGACATTGTCCTTTGACACATGGCTATTTACTCCGTCAGGAGGACCCTCCGATTTGCGATGCTTGTGGTGTGCAAGTCACTGTACGCCACATTTTACTGGAATGTATTTCCTACCGTGCTGCTAGGGCAGCGGTGGCTCTTTGTGGTCCCCTGCCCTCTGTTTTAGCTGATGACGAGGCGAGTGTGACGAAAGTATTCAATTTCTGTGAACTTTCCAGACTCTGGCCTAAGCTTTTAGGCTGGAGGTTTTAGGACGTTAACGAATGGTTCGCCCACCACTCCTCTGGCATGGCATTTTGAGTACGTCTGTAAACCTTAGACGCTCACCAACTGTTCCTACCTTGCCATGTTTGGTTGGGTCTTTGTTTCGTTCCCCTTATCGTTTGGCTACTTTGGCTACTTTCTCTTCTGTTCCCTATTTGTCTTCATTTCATTTTAATCAGGTCACACGTGTCGCCTAATTATCTTGTACGGGCGCTAAAGACCTAGTTGTCGTGCGCCCATAACATCCTATCCATCCATCCATCCCTCCAGCGTCCATTCTGTCGTCTGTATAGGCTCCCAGGGTCCTTATATAGTAATGAGAGCGTTTGCAGGGAAACGCACAATAATGCAAATAACGAAATAAATGCAAATTTCTCTTTTAAATAGTTTTTTATTATCATGTACTACCATTTTAGAGGTCAATCACTTCGCAGACTAGTCGCCAGTGCAGCTCAATGCCCTCCAGCGTCCATTCAGTCGTCTGTATAGGCTCCCAGGGTCCTTATATAGTAATGAGAGTGTTTGCAGGGAAACGCACAATAATGCAAATAACGAAATAAATGCAAATTTCTCTTTTAAATAGTTTTTTATTATCATGTACTACCATTTTAGAGGTCAATCACTTCGCAGACTAGTCGCCAGTGCAGCTCACTGCACTGCAGCGTCCATTCTGTCGTCTGTATAGGCTCCCAGGGTCCTTATATAGTAATGAGAGCGTTTGCAGGGAAACGCACAATAATGCAAATAACGAAATAAATGCAAATTTCTCTTTTAAATAGTTTTTTATTATCATGTACTACCATTTTAGAGGTCAATCACTTCGCAGACTAGTCGCCAGTGCAGCTCAATGCCCTCCAGCGTCCATTCTGTCGTCTGTATAGGCTCCCAGGGTCCTTATATAGTAATGAGAGCGTTTGCAGGGAAACGCACAATAATGCAAATAACGAAATAAATGCAAATTTCTCTTTTAAATAGTTTTTTATTATCATGTACTACCATTTTAGAGGTCAATCACTTCGCAGACTAGTCGCCAGTGCAGCTCAATGCCCTCCAGCGTCCATTCTGTCGTCTGTATAGGCTCCCAGGGTCCTTATATAGTAATGAGAGCGTTTGCAGGGAAACGCACAATAATGCAAATAACGAAATAAATGCAAATTTCTCTTTTAAATAGTTTTTTATTATCATGTACTACCATTTTAGAGGTCAATCACTTCGCAGACTAGTCGCCAGTGCAGCTCAATGCCCTCCAGCGTCCATTCTGTCGTCTGTATAGGCTCCCAGGGTCCTTATATAGTAATGAGAGTGTTTCCCGGGAAACGCACAATAATGCAAATAACGAAATAAATGCAAATTTCTCATTTAAATAGTTTTTTATTATCATGTACTACCATTTTAGAGGTCAATCACTTCGCAGACTAGTCGCCAGTGCAGCTCACTGCACTGCAGCGTCCATTCTGTCGTCTGTATAGGCTCCCAGGGTCCTTATATAGTAATGAGAGCGTTTGCAGGGAAACGCACAATAATGCAAATAACGAAATAAATGCAAATTTCTCTTTTAAATAGTTTTTTATTATCATGTACTACCATTTTAGAGGTCAATCACTTCGCAGACTAGTCGCCAGTGCAGCTCAATGCCCTCCAGCGTCCATTCTGTCGTCTGTATAGGCTCCCAGGGTCCTTATATAGTAATGAGAGCGTTTGCAGGGAAACGCACAATAATGCAAATAACGAAATAAATGCAAATTTCTCTTTTAAATAGTTTTTTATTATCATGTACTACCATTTTAGAGGTCAATCACTTCGCAGACTAGTCGCCAGTGCAGCTCAATGCCCTCCAGCGTCCATTCTGTCGTCTGTATAGGCTCCCAGGGTCCTTATATAGTAATGAGAGCGTTTGCAGGGAAACGCACAATAATGCAAATAACGAAATAAATGCAAATTTCTCTTTTAAATAGTTTTTTATTATCATGTACTACCATTTTAGAGGTCAATCACTTCGCAGACTAGTCGCCAGTGCAGCTCAATGCCCTCCAGCGTCCATTCTGTCGTCTGTATAGGCTCCCAGGGTCCTTATATAGTAATGAGAGCGTTTGCAGGGAAACGCACAATAATGCAAATAACGAAATAAATGCAAATTTCTCTTTTAAATAGTTTTTTATTATCATGTACTACCATTTTAGAGGTCAATCACTTCGCAGACTAGTCGCCAGTGCAGCTCAATGCCCTCCAGCGTCCATTCTGTCGTCTGTATAGGCTCCCAGGGTCCTTATATAGTAATGAGAGCGTTTGCAGGGAAACGCACAATAATGCAAATAACGAAATAAATGCAAATTTCTCTTTTAAATAGTTTTTTATTATCATGTACTACCATTTTAGAGGTCAATCACTTCGCAGACTAGTCGCCAGTGCAGCTCAATGCCCTCCAGCGTCCATTCTGTCGTCTGTATAGGCTCCCAGGGTCCTTATATAGTAATGAGAGCGTTTGCAGGGAAACGCACAATAATGCAAATAACGAAATAAATGCAAATTTCTCTTTTAAATAGTTTTTTATTATCATGTACTACCATTTTAGAGGTCAATCACTTCGCAGACTAGTCGCCAGTGCAGCTCAATGCCCTCCAGCGTCCATTCTGTCGTCTGTATAGGCTCCCAGGGTCCTTATATAGTAATGAGAGCGTTTGCAGGGAAACGCACAATAATGCAAATAACGAAATAAATGCAAATTTCTCTTTTAAATAGTTTTTTATTATCATGTACTACCATTTTAGAGGTCAATCACTTCGCAGACTAGTCGCCAGTGCAGCTCAATGCCCTCCAGCGTCCATTCTGTCGTCTGTATAGGCTCCCAGGGTCCTTATATAGTAATGAGAGCGTTTGCAGGGAAACGCACAATAATGCAACCCCCCTGTGGGTTCGGGTGTAAGAATAAGCCCGCGGTATTCCTGCCTGTCGTAAGAGGCGACTAAAAGGAGTCTTCATACTTTTCGGCTTTCCATCTGTGGTCCCCTATTTGGGTTTGACCCTCCATTTTTCAAAATTTTTTCCGAAGAGCGAACCATTTGGGGAAGGACACCTTACGTGGTGCAACATGTACTTCTCGTGCTATGCCATCTTATGCACCCATCATGGAATGGACTTGCGACTGCAGCTTCTATGCTGCCATCTGGCATGCCATTTCTTTTTCCATGCACGTCGCGTCCATTGTGCACGGATATCCCAGCACCCTCCATTATGATGGTTCACGTAGCACCAGAAAGCCAGCACGGTAGCCAGTCCGTTGTGGTGGGGTCGTCATGTACCCTCTTGGCTGTAGCCCCCTGACAACGCAGGGATCGCTCTACCGATGCCAGAGCTGTAAGCTCCTCATGCAGGCCTAGGAGTAGATGCTTGTCGTCGTGAAGCATCGGGACTCCCGGCAACGGTCATCCTGCCAGGTGACGTTGCTGTGGCTGGGTGGCGCCCATGAGGAGAGCCCCTGTTCGGAGTGGGTGGCATCGGGGCGGATGATTCGCGATGAAGCGAAACAAATCCAACCATCAAAATCCTGGCGTAACAGGTGTCTCGAAGCGTGGAAAGTATAATGCAGCGACTTATGATCCCTCATCGTTTCCTTCCCTGACTTCTTCTTGGCGGGAACGTGGGGGTCGACAGACTGAATCATATGTCCCGAAGTTTCTGGTCTGTACTAGGACAGATGGGGGATCCTTCCAGGCAACTAAGCCCATGTTCTTTGTTGAACATATTGAGGACAAGTTCGGTGAGGTTGCGGGAATTTCTAAGATGCGAGACGGGTCTATTCTTATACAGGCAGAGTCCCCTGCACAGTCTCGTGCTTTGCTCACGTGCACTACGCTTGGCGACGTGCCAGTGTCTGTAACGGCACATAAGACTTTGAATATGGTGCAGGGAGTCATTTTCCACCGTGACCTCTTGCTGCAGTCTGATGAGGAGTTGCGCGAAAACCTGCAACGACGCGGTGTCCATTTTGTCCGCCGTGTCTTTCGGGGTTCGAAAGACAATAGGGTGGCAACCGGGACCTTCATCTTGGCCTTCGACGGCGATACCTTGCCCGAGAAGGTCAAGGTGATGGTATACAGATGTGATGTCCGACCGTACATCCCTCCACCCATGCGCTGTTTCAAGTGCTGGCGGTTTGGACACATGTCTTCCCGTTGCGACGCAGCCCCTATTTGTCGTGACTGTGGCCGTCCTGTACACCCCGATGCACCTTGTACCCCGCCACCTTCTTGTGTCAACTGCAGTGGCCATCACTCGCCTTGCTCACCGGACTGTCCCGCTTACCAAAGGGAGCGCAAGATCGTAGAGTATAAGACCCTCGATCGCGTAAGTTACTCTGAGGCCCGCCGCAAGTATGAGAAACTCCACCCGGTATCCATGACTACTACATATGCTGCTGCCACAGTGTCATCACCTCCATCGAGGGCGGTTTCCCGACCCCCTATCACACCTTCTGTGGGCCCTTTGGGCCATCAGTTAATCTCCGCTCCCCAGACGCCAGGGGGAGCATCTTCTTCTGCGAGGCTTTTGCCTCCCCCTTCAACGGGGTCTTTGAACCCCGTCCCTCTGCCGGAGAAATGTCTTCCTTCTCCGGCTCTTCCTTCAGGGAAGGGCCTGACGAGCCCCTTCCACCACCTCCTGCAGTTCCCACTGTGTCTGACACCCTGGATGTCAGTCGACCTATAGATGCACGGAAAGGGTCTCCTGAGGTCTCCGAAACGCCAGTTTCGTCGCAGCCAAACGTCAGCCAGTGGCTCAAAGTCCAGGTACCCGCTGGTAGCCGGGCCTCCCCATCTGCGTCGACATCCGACGCCACTTCTGGGAAGCCCGCTCGAGCACCGAAGCCCAAACCCAAGCGGGAGCGGGCGAGAAAAAAGGATGTCCCTCAAGAGAAAGAGCTGGCGGCAAAGGCGGCTTCCTCGATGCCGTCCGCTACCAGTTCTGACTCAGACAATGAGGTCGAAATCCTTGCGTCTAAAGAGGACCTCGCTCTTACAGACACCCTAGACGCAATGGATATGGACACCACAGACCCTCAGCGGGTGGCGGCAAGTGACACTGAGGCGCACCGCGTCTCTTAATCACTTTCATGCCTCCCCAGTCCTTAGGCAGCACTTTCCTCCAGTGGAATTGCGGCGGTTATTTTTCCCACCTAGCAGAGCTGAAACAACTTTTAAGCTCTTCTCATGTACTGTGCGTTGCCCTCCAGGAAACCTGGCTTCCGGCAACGCGAACCCCAGCCCTTCGTGGCTATCGTGGGTTTTACACGAATCGTCTTGTATATGACAGAGCATCTGGTGGCGTCTCCATTCATGTCATCAACTCTGCCTACAGTGAAGCTGTGCCCCTTCAAACACCTTTGGAGGCAGTGGCTGTTCGGATCAGGACACCACTAGCTATAACCGTCTGCAGTGTTTATCTTCCACCTGATGGTGCAATCCCCTGCCACATGTTAGCTGCACTGATTGCTCAGCTCCCCCCACCCTTCCTCATCATGGGCGATTTCAACGCCCATAACCCTTTGTGGGGTGGCGACATGACTACTGGCCGAGGTAGGGAGGTTGAACATCTTGTCTCCCAGCTCGATCTTTGTATTTTAAATACAGGTGCTCCCACGCATTTCAGTGTGGCACACGGCACCTACTCGGCCATCGACCTCTCTATTTGCACCCCTGGCCTCGTACCATCTCTTCATTGGAGAGTGCATGACGACTTGTGTGGCAGTGATCACTTTCCGATTTTTTTGTCACTGCCCCATCGTCATTGCCCTAGCCGTTTGCCCCGTTGGGCTCTTAACAAAGCTGACTGGGATGCATTTACAACTGCTGCCACTGTTCGATATTTGCCGGACACTAACATTGATGTGGTGGTCGATACTTTAACAGACGTCATTGTCTCTGCAGCTCAGTCTGCAATCCCGTCTTCTTCTGGTTCGTCCCGGCAGAGGTCCGTGCCCTGGTGGTCGCCGGAAATCGCTGCCGCAATCAGAGACCGTAGGCGAGCTCTTCAGCGTCACAAACGGCACCCATCAGTGGCCAACCTCATCGCTTTCAAGCGACTTCGTGCCAAGGCTCGGCAACTCATCAAACGAGCCAAACAAGAATGTTGGGAGAGGTATGTCTCGTCCTTAGGTTCTCGTGTCTCTCCATCTCAGGTGTGGACTAAGATCAGGCGCCTCTATGGCCACCAGCCTCCTGTTAGCGTCCCTGGGCTTTCTATCAATGGGGCTATGTGTACAGACCCGACTGTGATCGCTGAACATCTTGCTGATCACTTCGCTAGGTGCTCTGCATCTGCTAACTACAGTGCAGCATTTCGCTCCCGCATGGAGCGTGTGGAGCGACAGCGCCTCTCCTTTGCGACGCGCCGTCGGGAGTCCTACAACGCCCCGTTTACCGAAAGTGAGCTGCTTAGTGCCTTGGCCAATTGCCCAGATACGGCTCCCGGTCCCGACCGTGTCCATGCACAGATGCTCAAACACCTCTCGCGGGATTCTCAGCGCCATGTCCTCGAGATATTCAACCGCATTTGGGGTGGTGGCGAGTTTCCGTCCCAGTGGCGGGAAGCCGTCGTCATACCGGTGCTGAAGCCTGGCAGGGACCCACTGGAGGTTGACAGTTATCGTCCCATCTGCCTGACCAACGTTCTCTGCAAGTTGCTCGAACGTATGGTCGCACGTCGCTTGACTTGGGTGCTCGAGTCACGGGGCCTTCTGGCGCCATCGCAGGGTGGATTCCGCCAGGGTCGTTCAACGACGGATAATCTGGTGTGCTTGGAGTCAGCGGTTCGGACAGCTTTTTCCCGTCGTCAGCACCTCATTGCAGTTTTCTTTGACCTTCAGAAGGCCTACGATACTACATGGCAGCGTCACATCCTCGCTACGCTGCATGAGTGGGGCCTTCGGGGGTCACTTCCCATCTTCATTGCAAATTTCCTCCGACTCCGCACGTTTCGGGTCCGAGTCGGTGTTGCCCATAGTTCGCCCCATATCCAGGAAAATGGGGTCCCACAGGGGTCTGTGCTGAGTGTCTCACTGTTTTTGGTGGCCATTAATGGCCTGGCTGCAGCTGTGGGTTTATCGGTGTCTCCTTCCCTGTACGCCGATGATTTTTGCATATCTTTCTGCTCCACCACAACAAGTGCTGCTGAACGCCGACTCCAGGCGGCCATCCGCCAGGCACACATGTGGGCTCAGCATCATGGCTTCCAGTTTTCCGCCGGCAAAACACGTGTAATGCACTTTTGTCGGCGTCGGACGGTGCACCCCCACCCTGAACTCTATCTTGACGGCCAACTGCTTCCTGTTGTGGACACCCACCGATTCCTCGGCCTGATTTTTGATGCCCGACTGACCTGGCTCCCTCATATTCGTTTTCTGAAACGGGAGTGCGGGCGACATCTTAACGCCCTTCGATGTTTGGGCCATACCGCATGGGGAGCTGACCGCTCCACCCTGCTGCGGCTCTATACAGCCTTGGTGCAGTCGCGTATAGATTATGGGTGCCTCGCTTATGGCTCTGCAGCACCTTCAGCGTTGCACCTATTGGACCCTATTCACCACTGTGGGGTTCGAATTGCCACGGGAGCCTTCCGAACCAGCCCTTTGGCCAGTCTTCTAGCGGAGGCCGGGGTACCCCCACTACGGGTCCGCCGCCAGCAACTGTTGACAGCGTATGCAGCCCGCGTCTATAGTTCCAAAGGACATCCCAACTACCGCCTCCTTTTTTCTACTGTGGCTGTTCGACGCCAGCAGCAGCGCCCCAAGTCAGGACACACAATAGCCGTCCGCGTGCAGTCCCTGCTGGGGGAGCTTGAGT
Source organism: Locusta migratoria (assembly GCA_026315105.1). NCBI lineage: Eukaryota > Metazoa > Arthropoda > Insecta > Orthoptera > Acrididae > Locusta > Locusta migratoria. Next base: position 194,884 of record JAOYRU010001285.1, on the reverse strand, counting down.
CCTATCCTCTACCACCTCCATTTCGGGCCCATTCACGCACACCTCCATGGTGCCTGCCACGGCCATGTCTTCGTTTAGACTTGGCCCACGGGCGCAAGGACTCGCTTCCCCCTGAGGCTCTCCGTCGCCAGTTCCTTGCTGTCGTTGCTGAGCACCCCGGCTACGACATTGTTTATACGGACGGCTCGATGGTAAACGGCCGCATTGGCCTTGCCTACGTACATGGTGACCATGTTGAGCAGCTGTCTCTGCCAGAAGGCTGCAGTGTTCTTACTGCAGAACTGGTGGCCATCTTCCGTGCCCTCGAGCATATGCGTTCCTGCTCAGGTGAGTCTTTCCTTCTTTGTAGTGACTCCCTGAGTAGTTTACGTGCTCTGGAACAGTGTTATCCGCGTTCGCCATTGGTGATGGCCATCCGAGTGGCTGTTTCTGCCCTTGTTCAGTCTGGCAGATCAGTGGTGTTCCTTTGGTCTCCGGGTCACGTCGGCATCCCAGGCAACGAACGTGCCGATGGGCTTGCCAAACAGGCGGTTACTGCCTCTGTCTTACAGATCGGCCTCCCAGTTTCAGATATCCGTACCTTGTTGCGCCGTCGGGTACTTCGACTTTGGGATGCTGAATGGCGCAACCTGAGCACGCCCAACAAGCTTCGGGTTGTCAAGGAGACCACGGCTGCGTGGCGCTCCTCAATGCGGGCCTCTCGCCGGGACTCAGTAGTCCTGTGCCGGCTCCGCATTGGCCATACTTGGCTGACCCACGGCCATCTCCTGCGCGGTGAGGACCCGCCTCGTTGTTGTTGTGGTTCTCCCTTGACAGTGTCCCACATTTTAACGGACTGTCGTCTTTTAGCCGCCCTGCGGCGGGATTTTAATCTTCCTGCAATTTTATCTGACGTTTTATGTAACGATGCCAATATGGCTGATTCTGTTTTAGGTTTTATTCGTAACAGCGGTTTTTACAAATCTATATGAAGTTTGTGTTGCCCCGTGGCTGACCCTTCCTATTTTATTCTCATGGTCGGTCAACCACGAACTTTGACTTTGTCATTTCATTTCCACACTTGTTTGCTGTTTCCGTGTGATTGTGTCCTATCATGTTGTCTCCCGCCTTGTAGTCCTTTGTCAAATTTGTTTACATTTTCTTGATTGAGTGGGGTTTTCCTCCCGTAACAGTTTAAACTCTGGGCGGACATTTCAGTGTTTCCACACTTCTCTAGCTCTGTGATGGAATGGGGGACTGATGACCTCCGCAGTTTTGTCCCCCTAAAACATCAAACCAACCAACCAACCATTTTAGAGGTCAATCACTTCGCAGTCTAGTCGCCAGTGCAGCTCACTGCCCTCCAGCGTCCATTCTGTCGTCTGTATAGGCTCCCAGGGTCCTTATATAGTAATGAGAGCGTTTGCAGGGAAACGCACAATAATGCAAATAACGAAATAAATGCAAATTTCTCTTTTAAATAGTTTTTTATTATCATGTACTACCATTTTAGAGGTCAATCACTTCGCAGACTAGTAGCCAGTGCAGCTCACTGCCCTCCAGCGTCCATTCTGTCGTCTGTATAGGCTCCCAGGGTCCTTATATAGTAATGAGAGCGTTTGCAGGGAAACGCACAATAATGCAAATAACGAAATAAATGCAAATTTCTCTTTTAAATAGTTTTTTATTATCATGTACTACCATTGTAGAGGTCAATCACTCCGCAGACTAGTCGCCAGTGCAGCTCACTGCCCTCCAGCGTCCATTCTGTCGTCTGTATAGGCTCCCAGGGTCCTTATATAGTAATGAGAGCGTTTGCAGGGAAACGCACAATAATGCAAATAACGAAATAAATGCAAATTTCTCTTTTAAATAGTTATTTATTATCATGTACTACCATTTTAGAGGTCAATCACTTCGCAGACTAGTCGCCAGTGCAGCTCACTGCCCTCCAGCGTCCATTCTGTCGTCTGTATAGGCTCCCAGGGTCCTTATATAGTAATGAGAGCGTTTGCAGTGAAACGCACAATAATGCAAATAACGAAATAAATGCAAATTTCCCTTTTAAATAGTTTTTTATTATCATGTACTACCATTTTAGAGGTCAATCACTTCGCAGACTAGTGGCCATTGCAGCTCACTGCCCTCCAGCGTCCATTCTGTCGTCTGTATAGGCTCCCAGGGTCCTTATATAGTAATGAGAGCGTTTGCAGGGAAACGCACAATAATGCAAATAACGAAATAAACGCAAATTTCTCTTTTAAATAGTTTTTTATTATCATGTACTACCATTTTAGAGGTCAATCACATTGCTGACTAGTCGCCAGTGCAGCTCACTGCCCTCCAGCGTCCATTCTGTCGTCTGTATAGGCTCCCAGGGTCCTTATATAGTAATGAGAGCATTTCCAGTGAAACGCACAATAATGCAAATAACGAAATAAATGCAAATTTCTCTTTTAAATAGTTTTTTATTATCATGTACTACCATTTTAGAGGTCAATCACATTGCTGACTAGTCGCCACTGCAGCTCACTGCCATCCAGCGTCCATTCTGTCGTCTGTATAGGCTCCCAGGGTCCTTATATAGTAATGAGAGCGTTTGCAGTGAAACGCACAATAATGCAAATAACGAAATAAATGCAAATTTCTCTTTTAAATAATTTTTTATTATCATGTACTACCATTTTAGAGGTCAATCACTTCGCAGACTAGTCGCCAGTGCAGCTCACTGCCTTCCAGCGTCCATTCTGTCGTCTGTATAGGCTCCCAGGGTCCTTATATAGTAATGAGAGCGTTTGCAGTGAAACGCACAATAATGCAAATAACGAAATAAATGCAAATTTCTCTTTTAAATAGTTTTTTATTATCATATACTACCATCTTAGAGGTCAATCACTTCGCAGACTAGTCGCCACTGCAGCTCACTGCCCTCCAGCGTCCATTCTGTCGTCTGTATAGGCTCCCAGGGTCCTTATATAGTAATGAGAGCGTATGCAGGGAAACGCACAATAATGCAAATAACGAAATAAATGCAAATTTCTCTTTTAAATAGTTTTTTATTATCATGTACTACCATTTTAGAGGTCAATCACTTCGCAGACTAGTCGCCAGTGCAGCTCACTGCCCTCCAGCGTCCATTCTGTCGTCTGTATAGGCTCCCAGGGTCCTTATATATTAATGAGAGCGTTTGCAGGGAAACGCACAATAATGCAAATAACGAAATAAATGCAAATTTCTCTTTTAAATAGTTTTTTATTATCATGTACTACCATTTTAGAGGTCAATCACTTCGCAGACTAGTCGCCAGTGCAGCTCACTGCCCTCCAGCGTCCATTCTGTCGTCTGTATAGGCTCCCAGGGTGCTTATATAGTAATGAGAGCGTTTGCAGTGAAACGCACAATATTGAAAATAACGAAATAAATGCAAATTTCTCTTTTAAATAGTTTTTTATTATCATGTACTACCATTTTAGAGGTCAATCACTTCGCAGACTAGTCGCCAGTGCAGCTCACTGCCCTCCAGCGTCCATTATGTCGTCTGTATAGGCTCCCAGGGTCCTTATATAGTAATGAGAGCGTTTGCAGGGAAACGCACAATAATGCAAATAACGAAATAAATGCAAATTTCTCTTTTAAATAGTTTTTTATTATCATGTACTTCCATTTTAGAGGTCAATCACATTGCTGACTAGTCGCCACTGCAGCTCACTGCACTCCAGCGTCCATTCTGTCGTCTGTATAGGCTCCCAGGGTCCTTATATAGTAATGAGAGCGTTTGCAGTGAAACGCACAATAATGCAAATAACGAAATAAATGCAAATTTCTCTTTTAAATAGTTTTTTATTATCATGTACTACCATATTAGAGGTCAATCACTTCGCAGACTAGTCGCCAGTGCAGCTCACTGCCTTCCAGCCTCCATTCTGTCGTCTGTATAGGCTCCCAGGGTCCTTATATAGTAATGAGAGCGTTTGCAGGTAAACGCACAATAATGGAAATAACGAAATAAATGCAAATTTCTCTTTTAAATAGTTTTTTATTATCATGTACTACCATTTTAGAGGTCAATCACATTGCTGACTAGTCGCCACTGCAGCTCACTGCCCTCCAGCGTCCATTCTGTCGTCTGTATAGGCTCCCAGGGTCCTTATGTAGTAATGAGAGCGTTTGCAGTGAAACGCACAGTAATGCAAATAACGAAAAAAATGCAAATTTCTCTTTTAAATAGTTTTTTATTATCATGTACTACCATTTTAGAGGTCAATCACTTCGCAGACTAGTCGCCAGTGCAGCTCACTGCCCTCCAGCGTCCATTCTGTTGTCTGTATAGGCTCCCAGGGTCCTTATATAGTAATGAGAGCGTCTGCAGGGAAACGCACAATAATGCAAATAACGAAATAAATGCAAATTTCTCTTTTAAATAGTTTTTTATTATCATGTACTACCATTTATGGGTCAATCACTTCGCAGACTATTCGCCAGTGCAGCTCACTGCACTCCAGCGTCCATTCTGTCGTCTGTATTGGCTCCTAGGGTCCTTATATAGTAATGAGAGCGTTTGCGGGGAAACACACAATAATGCAAAAAACGAAATAAATGCAAATTTCTCTTTTAAATAGTTTTTTATTATCATGTACTACCATTTTACAGGTCAATCACATTGCTGACTAGTCGCCACTGCAGCTCACTGCCCTCCAGCGTCCATTCTGTCGTCTGTATAGGCTCCCAGGGTCCTTATATAGTAATGAGAGCGTCTGCAGGGAAACGCACAATAATGCAAATAACGAAATAAATGCTAATTTCTCTTTTAAATAGTTTTTTGTTATCATGTTCTACCATTTTAGAGGTCAATCACATTGCTGACTAGTCGCCACTGCAGCTCACTGCCCTCCAGCGTCCATTCTGTCGTCTGTATAGGCTCCCAGGGTCATTATATAGTAATGAGAGCGTCTGCAGGGAAACGCACAATAATGCAAATAACGAAATAAATACTAATTTCTCTTTTAAATAGTTTTTTATTATCATGTACTACCATTTTAGAGGTCAATCACATTGCTGACTAGTCGCCAGTGCAGCTCACAGGCCTCCAGTGTCCATTCTGTCGTCTGTATAGGCTCCCAGGGTCCTAATATAGTAACGAGAGCGTTTGCAGTTAAACGCACAATAATGCAAATAACTAAATAAATGCTAATTTCTCTTTTAAATAGTTTTTTAGTATCATGTACTACCATTTTAGAGGTCAATCACATTGCTGACTAGTCGCCACTGCAGCTCACTGCCCTGCAGCGTATATTCTGTCGTCTGTATAGGCACCCAGGGTCCTTATATAGTAATGAGAGCGTCTGCAGGGAAACGCACAATAATGCAAATAACGAAATAAATGCAAATTTCTCTTTTAAATAGTTTTTTATTTTCATATACTACCATTATAGAGGTCAATCACTTCGCAGACTAGTCGCCAGTGCAGCTCACTGCCCTCCAGCGTCCATTCTGTCGTCTGTATAGGCTCCCAGGGTCCTTATATAGTAATGAGAGCGTTTGCAGGGAAACGCACAATAATGCAAATAACGAAATAAATGCTAATTTCTCTTTTAAATAGTTTTTTAGTATCATGTACTACCATTTTAGAGGTCAATCACTTCGCAGACTAGTCGCCAGTGCAGCTCACTGCCCTCCAGCGTCCATTCTGTCGTCTGTAGAGGCTCCCAGGGTCCTTATATAGTAATGAGAGCGTCTGCAGGGAACGCACAATAATGCAAATAACGAAATAAATGCTAATTTCTCTTTTAAATAGTTTTTTATTATCATGTACTTCCATTTTAGAGGTCAATCGCATTTCTGACTAGTCGCCAGTGCAGCTCACACGCCTCCAGTGTCCATTCTGTCGTCTGTATAGGCTCCCAGGGTCATTATATAGTAATGAGAGCGTTTGCAGGGAAACGCACAATAATGCAAATCACGAAATAAATGCAAATTTCTCTTTTAAATAGTTTTTTAGTATCATGTACTACCATTTTAGAGGTCAATCACTTCCCAGACTAGTCGCCAGTGCAGCTCACTGCCCTCCAGCGTCCATTCTGTCGTCTGTAGAGGCTCCCAGGGTCCTTATATAGTAATGAGAGCGTCTGCAGGGAAACGCACAATAATGCAAATAACGAAATAAATGCAAATTTCTCTTTTAAATAGTTTTTTATTATCATGTACTACCATTTTAGAGGTCAATCACTTCGCAGACTAGTCGCCAGTGCAGCTAGCAGCCCTCCAGTGTCCATTCTGTCGTCTGTATAGGCTCCCAGGGTCCTTATATAGTAATAAGAGCGTTTGCAGGGAAACGAACAATAATGCAAATAACGAAATAAATGCTAATTTCTCTTTTAAATAGTTTTTTGTTATCATGTACTACCATTTTAGAGGTCAATCACTTCGCAGACTAGTCGCCAGTGCAGCTCGCAGCCCTCCAGCGTCCATTTTGTCGTCTGTATAGGCTCCCAGGGTCCTTATATAGTAATGAGAGCGTTTGCAGAGAAACGCACAATAATGCAAATAACTAAATAAATGCAAATTTCTCTTTTAAATAGTTTTGTATTATCATGTACTTCCATTTTAGAGGTCAATCACATTGCTGACTAGTCGCCAGTGCAGCTCACAGGCCTCCAGTGTCCATTCTGTCGTCTGTATAGGCTCCCAGGGTCATTATATAGTAATGAGAGCGTTTGCAGGGAAACACACAATAATGCAAATAACGAAATAAATGCAAATTTCTCTTTTAAATAGTTTTTTATTATCATGTACTACCATTTTAGAGGTCAATTACTTCGCAACCTAGTCGCCAGTGAAGCTCACTGCCCTCCAGCGTCCATTCTGTCGTCTGTATAGGCTCCCAGGGTCCTTATATAGTAATGAGAGCGTTTGCAGGGAAACGCACAATCATGCAAATAACGAAATAAATGCTAATTTCTCATTTAAATAGTTTTTTATTATCATGTACTACCATTTTAGAGGTCAATCACTTCGCAGACTAGTCGCCAGTGCAGCTAGCAGCCCTCCAGTGTCCATTCTGTCGTCTGTATAGGGTCCCAGGGTCCTTATATAGTAATGAGAGCGTTTGCAGGGAAACGCACAGTAATGCAAATAACGAAATAAATGCAAATTTCTCTTTTAAATAGTTTTTTATTATCATGTACTACCATTTTAGAGGTCAATCCCTTCGCAGACTAGTCGCCAGTGCAGCTCGCAGTTCTCCAGCGTCCATTTTGTCGTCTGTGTAGGCTCCCAGGGTCCTTATATAGTAATGAGAGCGTTTGCAGGGAAACGCACAATAATGCAAATAATGAAATAAATCCTAATTTCTTTTTTAAATTGTTTTTTATTATCGTGTACTACCATTTTAGAGGTCAATCACTTCGCAGACTAGTCGCCAGTGCAGCTAGCAGCCCTCCAGTGTCCATTCTGTCGTCTGTATAGGCTCCCAGGGTCCTTATATAGTAATAAGAGCGTTTGCAGGGAAACGAACAATAATGCAAATAACGAAATAAATGCTAATTTCTCTTTTAAATAGTTTTTTGTTATCATGTACTACCATTTTAGAGGTCAATCACTTCGCAGACTAGTCGCCAGTGCAGCTCGCAGCCCTCCAGCGTCCATTTTGTCGTCTGTATAGGCACCCAGGGTCCTTATATAGTAATGAGAGCGTTTGCAGAGAAACGCACAATAATGCAAATAACTAAATAAATGCAAATTTCTCTTTTAAATAGTTTTGTATTATCATGTACTTCCATTTTAGAGGTCAATCCCATTGCTGACTAGTCGCCAGTGCAGCTCACAGGCCTCCAGTGTCCATTCTGTCGTCTGTATAGGCTCCCAGGGTCATTATATAGTAATGAGAGCGTTTGCAGGGAAACACACAATAATGCAAATAACGAAATAAATGCAAATTTCTCTTTTAAATAGTTTTTTATTATCATGTACTAGCATTTTAGAGGTCAATTACTTCGCAACCTAGTCGCCAGTGAAGCTCACTGCCCTCCAGCGTCCATTCTGTCGTCTGTATAGGCTCCCAGGGTCCTTATATAGTAATGAGAGCGTTTGCAGGGAAACGCACAATCATGCAAATAACGAAATAAATGCTAATTTCTCATTTAAATAGTTTTTTATTATCATGTACTACCATTTTAGAGGTCAATCACTTCGCAGACTAGTCGCCAGTGCAGCTAGCAGCCCTCCAGTGTCCATTCTGTCGTCTGTATAGGGTCCCAGGGTCCTTATATAGTAATGAGAGCGTTTGCAGGGAAACGCACAGTAATGCAAATAACGAAATAAATGCAAATTTCTCTTTTAAATAGTTTTTTATTATCATGTACTACCATTTTAGAGGTCAATCCCTTCGCAGACTAGTCGCCAGTGCAGCTCGCAGTTCTCCAGCGTCCATTTTGTCGTCTGTGTAGGCTCCCAGGGTCCTTATATAGTAATGAGAGCGTTTGCAGGGAAACGCACAATAATGCAAATAACGAAATAAATCCTAATTTCTTTTTTAAATTGTTTTTTATTATCGTGTACTACCATTTTAGAGGTCAATCACTTCGCAGACTAGTCGCCAGTGCAGCTCGCAGTTCTCCAGCGTCCATTTTGTCGTCTGTGTAGGCTCCCAGGGTCCTTATATAGTAATGAGAGCGTTTGCAGGGAAACGCACAATAATGCAAATAACGAAATAAATGCAAATTTCTCTTTAAATAGCTTTTTATTATCATGTACTACCATTTTAGAGGTCAATTACTTCGCAGACTAGTCGCAAGTAAAGCTCAGTGCACTCCAGCGTCCATTCTGTCGTCTGAATAGGCTCCCAGGGTCCTTATATAGTAATGAAAGCGTTTGCAGGGAAACGCACAATAATGCAAATAACGAAATAAATGCATATTTCTCTTTTAAATAGTTTTTTATTATCATGTACTACCATTTTAGAGGTCAATCACTTCGCAGACTAGTCGCCAGTGCTGCTAGCAGCCCTCCAGCGTGCGTTCTGTCGTCTGTATAGGATCCCAGGGTCCTAATATAGTGACGAGAGCGTTTGCAGGGAAACGCACAATAATGCAAATAAGGAAATAAATGCTAAATTCTTTTTTTAATAGCTTTTTATTATCATGTACTACCATTTTAGAGGGCAATCACTTCGCAGATTGCTCGAAAGTGCAGCTCGCAGCCCTCCAGCGTCCATTCTGTCGTCTGTATAGGCTCCCAGGGTCCTTATATAGTAATGAGAGCGTTTGCAGGGAAACGCACAATAATGCAAATAACGAAATAAATGCAAATTTCTCTTTTAAATAGTTTTTTATTATCATGTACTACCATTTGAGAGGTCAATCACTTTGCAGACTAGTAGCCAGTGCAGCTCGCAGCCCTCCAGCGTCCATTCTGTCGTCTGTATAGGCTCCCAGGGTCCTTGTATAGTAATGAGAGCGTTTGCAGGGAAACGCACAATAATGCAAATAACGAAATAAATGAAAATATCTCTTTTAAATAGTTTTTTATTATCATGTACTACCATTTTAGAGGTCAATTACTTCGCAGACTAGTCGCCAGTAAAGCTCACTGCACTCCAGCGTCCATTCTGTCGTCTGTATAGGCTCCCAGGGTCCTTATATAGTAATGAGAGCGTTTGCAGGGAAACGCACAATAATGCAAATAACGAAATAAATGAAAATATCTCTTTTAAATAGTTTTTTATTATCATGTACTACCATTTTAGAGGTCAATCACTTCGCAGACTAGTCGCCAGTAAAGCTCACTGCACTCCAGCGTCCATTCTGTCGTCTGTATAGGCTCCCAGGGTCATTATATAGTAATGAGAGCGTTTGCAGGGAAACGCACAATAATGCAAATAACGAAATAAATGCTAATTTCTCTTTTAAATAGTTTTTTATTATCATGTACTACCATTTTAGAGGTCAATCACTTCGCAGACTAGTCGCCAGTGCAGCTAGCAGCCTTCCAGTGTCCATTCTGTCGTCTGTATAGGCTCCCAGGGTCCTTATATAGTAATGAGAGCGTTTGCAGGGAAACGCACAATAACGCAAATAACGAACTAAATGCAAATTTTTCTTTTAAATAGTTTTTTATTATCATGTACTACCATTTTAGAGGTTAATCACTTCGCAGACTAGTCGCCAGTGCAGCTCGCAGCCCTCCAGCGTCCGTTCTGTCGTCTGTATAGGATCCCAGGGTCCTAATATAGTGACGAGAGCGTTTGCAGGGAAACGCACAATAATGCAAATAACGAAATATATGCTAAATTCTTTTTTAATAGCTTTTTATTATCATGTACTACCATTTTAGAGGGCAATCACTTCGCAGATTGCTCGCCAGTGCAGCTCAATGCCCTCCAGCGTCCATTCTGTCGTCTGTATAGGCTCCCAGGGTCCTTATATAGTAATGAGAGCGTTTGCAGTGAAACGCACAATAATGCAAATAACGAAATAAATGCAAATTTCTCTTTTAAATAGTTTTTTATTATCATGTACTACCATTTTAGAGGTCAATCACTTCGCAGACTAGTCGCCAGTGCAGCTCAATGCCCTCCAGCGTCCATTCTGTCGTCTGTATAGGCTCCCAGGGTCCTTATATAGTAATGAGAGCGTTTGCAGTGAAACGCACAATAATGCAAATAACGAAATAAATGCAAATTTCTCTTTAAAATAGTTTTTTATTATCATGTACTACCATTTTAGAGGTCAATCACTTCGCAGACTAGTCGCCAGTGCAGCTCACTGCCCTCCAGCGTCCATTCTGTCGTCTGTATAGGCTCCCAGGGTGCTTATATAGTAATGAGAGCGTTTGCAGTGAAACGCACAATAATGCAAATAAAGAAATAAATGCAAATTTCTCTTTTAAATAGTTTTTTATTATCATGTACTACCATTTTAGAGGTCAATCACTTCGCAGACTAGTCGCCAGTGCAGCTCAATGCCCTCCAGCGTCAATTCTGTCGTCTGTATAGGCTCCCAGGGTCCTTATATAGTAATGAGAGCGTTTGCAGTGAAACGCACAATAATGCAAATAACGAAATAAATGCAAATTTCTCTTTTAAATAGTTTTTTATTATCATGTACTACCATTTTAGAGGTCAATCACTTCGCAGACTAGTCGCCAGTGCAGCTCAATGCCCTCCAGCGTCCATTCTGTCGTCTGTATAGGCTCCCAGGGTCCTTATATAGTAATGAGAGCGTTTGCAGGGAAACGCACAATAATGCAAATAACGAAATAAATGCAAATTTCTCTTTTAAATAGTTTTTTATTATCATGTACTACCATTTTAGAGGGCAATCACTTCGCAGACTAGTCGCCAGTGCAGCTCAATGCCCTCCAGCGTCCATTCTGTCGTCTGTATAGGCTCCCAGGGTCCTTATATAGTAATGAGAGCGTGTGCAGGGAAACGCACAATAATGCAAATAACGAAATAAATGCAAATTTCTCTTTTAAATAGTTTTTTATTATCATGTACTACCATTTTAGAGGTCAATCACTTCGCAGACTAGTCGCCAGTGCAGCTCAATGCCCTCCAGCGTCCATTCTGTCGTCTGTATAGGCTCCCAGGGTCCTTATATAGTAATGAGAGCGTTTGCAGTGAAACGCACAATAATGCAAATAACGAAATAAAGGCAAATTTCTCTTTTAAATAGTTTTTTATTATCATGTACTACCATTTTAGAGGTCAATCACTTCGCAGACTAGTCGCCAGTGCAGCTCAATGCCCTCCAGCGTCCATTCTGTCGTCTGTATAGGCTCCCAGGGTCCTTATATAGTAACGAGAGCGTTTGCAGGGAAACGCACAATAATGCAAATAACGAAATAAATGCAAATTTCTCTTTTAAATAGTTTTTTATTATCATGTACTACCATTTTAGAGGTCAATCACTTCGCAGACTAGTCGCCAGTGCAGCTCAATGCCCTCCAGCGTCCATTCTGTCGTCTGTATAGGCTCCCAGGGTCCTTATATAGTAATGAGAGCGTTTGCAGTGAAACGCACAATAATGCAAATAACGAAATAAATGCAAATTTCTCTTTTAAATAGTTTTTTATTATCATGTACTACCATTTTAGAGGTCAATCACTTCGCAGACTAGTCGCCAGTGCAGCTCAATGCCCTCCAGCGTCCATTCTGTCGTCTGTATAGGCTCCCAGGGTCCTTATATAGTAATGAGAGCGTTTGCAGGGAAACGCACAATAATGCAAATAACGAAATAAATGCAAATTTCTCTTTTAAATAGTTTTTTATTATCATGTACTACCATTTTAGAGGGCAATCACTTCGCAGACTAGTCGCCAGTGCAGCTCAATGCCCTCCAGCGTCCATTCTGTCGTCTGTATAGGCTCCCAGGGTCCTTATATAGTAATGAGAGCGTTTGCAGTGAAACGCACAATAATGCAAATAACGAAATAAATGCAAATTTCTCTTTTAAATAGTTTTTTATTATCATGTACTACCATTTTAGAGGTCAATCACTTCGCAGACTAGTCGCCAGTGCAGCTCAATGCCCTCCAGCGTCCATTCTGTCGTCTGTATAGGCTCCCAGGGTCCTTATATAGTAATGAGAGCGTTTGCAGTGAAACGCACAATAATGCAAATAACGAAATAAATGCAAATTTCTCTTTTAAATAGTTTTTTATTATCATGTACTACCATTTTAGAGGTCAATCACTTCGCAGACTAGTCGCCAGTGCAGCTCAATGCCCTCCAGCGTCCATTCTGTCGTCTGTATAGGCTCCCAGGGTCCTTATATAGTAATGAGAGCGTTTGCAGTGAAACGCACAATAATGCAAATAACGAAATAAATGCAAATTTCTCTTTTAAATAGTTTTTTATTATCATGTACTACCATTTTAGAGGTCAATCACTTCGCAGACTAGTCGCCAGTGCTGCTCAATGCCCTCCAGCGTCCATTCTGTCGTCTGTATAGGCTCCCAGGGTCCTTATATAGTAATGAGAGCGTTTGCAGTGAAACGCACAATAATGCAAATAACGAAATAAATGCAAATTTCTCTTTTAAATAGTTTTTTATTATCATGTACTACCATTTTAGAGGTCAATCACTTCGCAGACTAGTCGCCAGTGCAGCTCAATGCCCTCCAGCGTCCATTCTGTCGTCTGTATAGGCTCCCAGGGTCCTTATATAGTAATGAGAGCGTTTGCAGGGAAACGCACAATAATGCAAATAACGAAATAAATGCAAATTTCTCTTTTAAATAGTTTTTTATTATCATGTACTACCATTTTAGAGGTCAATCACTTCGCAGACTAGTCGCCAGTGCAGCTCAATGCCCTCCAGCGTCCATTCTGTCGTCTGTATAGGCTCCCAGGGTCCTTATATAGTAATGAGAGCGTTTGCAGTGAAACGCACAATAATGCAAATAACGAAATAAATGCAAATTTCTCTTTTAAATAGCTTTTTATTATCATGTACTACCATTTTAGAGGTCAATCACTTCGCAGACTAGTCGCCAGTGCAGCTCACTGCCCTCCAGCGTCCATTCTGTCGTCTGTATAGGCTCCCAGGGTGCTTATATAGTAATGAGAGCGTTTGCAGTGAAACGCACAATAATGCAAATAAAGAAATAAATGCAAATTTCTCTTTTAAATAGTTTTTTATTATCATGTACTACCATTTTAGAGGTCAATCACTTCGCAGACTAGTCGCCAGTGCAGCTCAATGCCCTCCAGCGTCCATTCTGTCGTCTGTATAGGCTCCCAGGCTCCTTATATAGTAATGAGAGCGTTTGCAGTGAAACGCACAATAATGCAAATAACGAAATAAATGATAATTTCTCTTTTAAATAGTTTTTTATTATCATGTACTACCATTTTAGAGGTCAATCACTTCGCAGACTAGTCGCCAGTGCAGCTCAATGCCCTCCAGCGTCCATTCTGTCGTCTGTATAGGCTCCCAGGGTCCTTATATAGTAATGAGAGCGTTTGCAGGGAAACGCACAATAATGCAAATAACGAAATAAATGCAAATTTCTCTTTTAAATAGTTTTTTATTATCATGTACTACCATTTTAGAGGGCAATCACTTCGCAGACTAGTCGCCAGTGCAGCTCAATGCCCTCCAGCGTCCATTCTGTCGTCTGTATAGGCTCCCAGGGTCCTTATATAGTAATGAGAGCGTTTGCAGGGAAACGCACAATAATGCAAATAACGAAATAAATGCAAATTTCTCTTTTAAATAGTTTTTTATTATCATGTACTACCATTTTAGAGGTCAATCACTTCGCAGACTAGTCGCCAGTGCAGCTCAATGCCCTCCAGCGTCCATTCTGTCGTCTGTATAGGCTCCCAGGGTCCTTATATAGTAATGAGAGCGTTTGCAGTGAAACGCACAATAATGCAAATAACGAAATAAAGGCAAATTTCTCTTTTAAATAGTTTTTTATTATCATGTACTACTATTTTAGAGGTCAATCACTTCGCAGACTAGTCGCCAGTGCAGCTCAATGCCCTCCAGCGTCCATTCTGTCGTCTGTATAGGCTCCCAGGGTCCTTATATAGTAATGAGAGCGTTTGCAGGGAAACGCACAATAATGCAAATAACGAAATAAATGCAAATTTCTCTTTTAAATAGTTTTTTATTATCATGTACTACCATTTTAGAGGTCAATCACTTCGCAGACTAGTCGCCAGTGCAGCTCAATGCCCTCCAGCGTCCATTCTGTCGTCTGTATAGGCTCCCAGGGTCCTTATATAGTAATGAGAGCGTTTGCAGGGAAACGCACAATAATGCAAATAACGAAATAAATGCAAATTTCTCTTTTAAATAGTTTTTTATTATCATGTACTACCATTTTAGAGGTCAATCACTTCGCAGACTAGTCGCCAGTGCAGCTCAATGCCCTCCAGCGTCCATTCTGTCGTCTGTATAGGCTCCCAGGGTCCTTATATAGTAATGAGAGCGTTTGGAGGGAAACGCACAATAATGCAAATAACGAAATAAATGCAAATTTCTCTTTTAAATAGTTTTTTATTATCATGTACTACCATTTTTAGAGGTCAATCACTTCGCAGACTAGTCGCCAGTGCAGCTCAATGCCCTCCAGCGTCCATTCTGTCGTCTGTATAGGCTCCCAGGGTCCTTATATAGTAATGACAGCGTTTGCAGTGAAACGCACAATAATGCAAATAACGAAATAAATGCAAATTTCTCTTTTAAATAGTTTTTTATTATCATGTACTACCATTTTAGAGGTCAATCACTTCGCAGACTAGTCGCCAGTGCAGCTCAATGCCCTCCAGCGTCCATTCTGTCGTCTGTATAGGCTCCCAGGGTCCTTATATAGTAATGAGAGCGTTTGCAGTGAAACGCACAATAATGCAAATAACGAAATAAATGCAAATTTCTCTTTTAAATAGTTTTTTATTATCATGTACTACCATTTTAGAGGTCAATCACTTCGCAGACTAGTCGCCAGTGCAGCTCAATGCCCTCCAGCGTCCATTCTGTCGTCTGTATAGGCTCCCAGGGTCCTTATATAGTAATGAGAGCGTTTGCAGGGAAACGCACAATAATGCAAATAACGAAATAAATGCAAATTTCTCTTTTAAATAGTTTTTTATTATCATGTACTACCATTTTAGAGGTCAATCACTTCGCAGACTAGTCGCCAGTGCAGCTCAATGCCCTCCAGCGTCCATTCTGTCGTCTGTATAGGCTCCCAGGGTCCTTATATAGTAATGAGAGCGTTTGCAGTGAAACGCACAATAATGCAAATAACGAAATAAATGCAAATTTCTCTTTTAAATAGTTTTTTATTATCATGTACTACCATTTTAGAGGTCAATCACTTCGCAGACTAGTCGCCAGTGCAGCTCAATGCCCTCCAGCGTCCATTCTGTCGTCTGTATAGGCTCCCAGGGTCCTTATATAGTAATGAGAGCGTTTGCAGGGAAACGCACAATAATGCAAATAACGAAATAAATGCAAATTTCTCTTTTAAATAGTTTTTTATTATCATGTACTACCATTTTAGAGGTCAATCACTTCGCAGACTAGTCGCCAGTGCAGCTCAATGCCCTCCAGCGTCCATTCTGTCGTCTGTATAGGCTCCCAGGGTCCTTATATAGTAATGAGAGCGTTTGCAGTGAAACGCACAATAATGCAAATAACGAAATAAATGCAAATTTCTCTTTTAAATAGTTTTTTATTATCATGTACTACCATTTTAGAGGTCAATCACTTCGCAGACTAGTCGCCAGTGCAGCTCAATGCCCTCCAGCGTCCATTCTGTCGTCTGTATAGGCTCCCAGGGTCCTTATATAGTAATGAGAGCGTTTGCAGTGAAACGCACAATAATGCAAATAACGAAATAAATGCAAATTTATCTTTTAAATAGTTTTTTATTATCATGTACTACCATTTTAGAGGTCAATCACTTCGCAGACTAGTCGCCAGTGCAGCTCAATGCCCTCCAGCGTCCATTCTGTCGTCTGTATAGGCTCCCAGGGTCCTTATATAGTAATGAGAGCGTTTGCAGTGAAACGCACAATAATGCAAATAACGAAATAAATGCAAATTTCTCTTTTAAATAGTTTTTTATTATCATGTACTACCATTTTAGAGGTCAATCGCTTCGCAGACTAGTCGCCAGTGCAGCTCAATGCCCTCCAGCGTCCATTCTGTCGTCTGTATAGGCTCCCAGGGTCCTTATATAGTAATGAGAGCGTTTGCAGTGAAACGCACAATAATGCAAATAACGAAATAAATGCAAATTTCTCTTTTAAATAGTTTTTTATTATCATGTACTACCATTTTAGAGGTCAATCACTTCGCAGACTAGTCGCCAGTGCAGCTCAATGCCCTCCAGCGTCCATTCTGTCGTCTGTATAGGCTCCCAGGGTCCTTATATAGTAATGAGAGCGTTTGCAGTGAAACGCACAATAATGCAAATAACGAAATAAATGCAAATTTCTCTTTTAAATAGTTTTTTATTATCATGTACTACCATTTTAGAGGTCAATCACTTCGCAGACTAGTCGCCAGTGCAGCTCACTGCCCTCCAGCGTCCATTCTGTCGTCTGTATAGGCTCCCAGGGTGCCTATATAGTAATGAGAGCGTTTGCAGTGAAACGCACAATAATGCAAATAAAGAAATAAATGCAAATTTCTCTTTTAAATAGTTTTTTATTATCATGTACTACCATTTTAGAGGTCAATCACTTCGCAGACTAGTCGCCAGTGCAGCTCAATGCCCTCCAGCGTCAATTCTGTCGTCTGTATAGGCTCCCAGGGTCCTTATATAGTAATGAGAGCGTTTGCAGTGAAACGCACAATAATGCAAATAACGAAATAAATGCAAATTTCTCTTTTAAATAGTTTTTTATTATCATGTACTACCATTTTAGAGGTCAATCACTTCGCAGACTAGTCGCCAGTGCAGCTCAATGCCCTCCAGCGTCCATTCGGTCGTCTGTATAGGCTCCCAGGGTCCTCATATAGTAATGAGAGCGTTTGCAGGGAAACGCACAATAATGCAAATAACGAAATAAATGCAAATTTCTCTTTTAAATAGTTTTTTATTATCATGTACTACCATTTTAGAGGGCAATCACTTCGCAGACTAGTCGCCAGTGCAGCTCAATGCCCTCCAGCGTCCATTCTGTCGTCTGTATAGGCTCCCAGGGTCCTTATATAGTAATGAGAGCGTTTGCAGGGAAACGCACAATAATGCAAATAACGAAATAAATGCAAATTTCTCTTTTAAATAGTTTTTTATTATCATGTACTACCATTTTAGAGGTCAATCACTTCGCAGACTAGTCGCCAGTGCAGCTCAATGCCCTCCAGCGTCCATTCTGTCGTCTGTATAGGCTCCCAGGGTCCTTATATAGTAATGAGAGCGTTTGCAGTGAAACGCACAATAATGCAAATAACGAAATAAAGGCAAATTTCTCTTTTAAATAGTTTTTTATTATCATGTACTACCATTTTAGAGGTCAATCACTTCGCAGACTAGTCGCCAGTGCAGCTCAATGCCCTCCAGCGTCCATTCTGTCGTCTGTATAGGCTCCCAGGGTCCTTATATAGTAATGAGAGCGTTTGCAGTGAAACGCACAATAATGCAAATAACGAAATAAATGCAAATTTCTCTTTTAAATAGTTTTTTATTATCATGTACTACCATTTTAGAGGTCAATCGCTTCGCAGACTAGTCGCCAGTGCAGCTCAATGCCCTCCAGCGTCCATTCTGTCGTCTGTATAGGCTCCCAGGGTCCTTATATAGTAATGAGAGCGTTTGCAGTGAAACGCACAATAATGCAAATAACGAAATAAATGCAAATTTCTCTTTTAAATAGTTTTTTATTATCATGTACTACCATTTTAGAGGTCAATCACTTCGCAGACTAGTCGCCAGTGCAGCTCAATGCCCTCCAGCCTCCATTCTGTCGTCTGTATAGGCTCCCAGGGTCCTTATATAGTAATGAGAGCGTTTGCAGTGAAACGCACAATAATGCAAATAACGAAATAAATGCAAATTTCTCTTTTAAATAGTTTTTTATTATCATGTACTACCATTTTAGAGGTCAATCACTTCGCAGACTAGTCGCCAGTGCAGCTCACTGCCCTCCAGCGTCCATTCTGTCGTCTGTATAGGCTCCCAGGGTGCTTATATAGTAATGAGAGCGTTTGCAGTGAAACGCACAATAATGCAAATAAAGAAATAAATGCAAATTTCTCTTTTAAATAGTTTTTTATTATCATGTACTATCATTTTAGAGGTCAATCACTTCGCAGACTAGTCGCCAGTGCAGCTCAATGCCCTCCAGCGTCAATTCTGTCGTCTGTATAGGCTCCCAGGGTCCTTATATAGTAATGAGAGCGTTTGCAGTGAAACGCACAATAATGCAAATAACGAAATAAATGCAAATTTCTCTTTTAAATAGTTTTTTATTATCATGTACTACCATTTTAGAGGTCAATCACTTCGCAGACTAGTCGCCAGTGCAGCTCAATGCCCTCCAGCGTCCATTCTGTCGTCTGTATAGGCTCCCAGGGTCCTTATATAGTAATGAGAGCGTTTGCAGGGAAACGCACAATAATGCAAATAACGAAATAAATGCAAATTTCTCTTTTAAATAGTTTTTTATTATCATGTACTACCATTTTAGAGGGCAATCACTTCGCAGACTAGTCGCCAGTGCAGCTCAATGCCCTCCAGCGTCCATTCTGTCGTCTGTATAGGCTCCCAGGGTCCTTATATAGTAATGAGAGCGTTTGCAGGGAAACGCACAATAATGCAAATAACGAAATAAATGCAAATTTCTCTTTTAAATAGTTTTTTATTATCATGTACTACCATTTTAGAGGTCAATCACTTCGCAGACTAGTCGCCAGTGCAGCTCAATGCCCTCCAGCGTCCATTCTGTCGTCTGTATAGGCTCCCAGGGTCCTTATATAGTAATGAGAGCGTTTGCAGTGAAACGCACAATAATGCAAATAACGAAATAAAGGCAAATTTCTCTTTTAAATAGTTTTTTATTATCATGTACTACCATTTTAGAGCTCAATCACTTCGCAGACTAGTCGCCAGTGCAGCTCAATGCCCTCCAGCGTCCATTCTGTCGTCTGTATAGGCTCCCAGGGTCCTTATATAGTAATGAGAGCGTTTGCAGGGAAACGCACAATAATGCAAATAACGAAATAAATGCAAATTTCTCTTTTAAATAGTTTTTTATTATCATGTACTACCATTTTAGAGGTCAATCACTTCGCAGACTAGTCGCCAGTGCAGCTCAATGCCCTCCAGCGTCCATTCTGTCGTCTGTATAGGCTCCCAGGGTCCTTATATAGTAATGAGAGCGTTTGCAGTGAAACGCACAATAATGCAAATAACGAAATAAATGCAAATTTCTCTTTTAAATAGTTTTTTATTATCATGTACTACCATTTTAGAGGTCAATCACTTCGCAGACTAGTCGCCAGTGCAGCTCAATGCCCTCCAGCGTCCATTCTGTCGTCTGTATAGGCTCCCAGGGTCCTTATATAGTAATGAGAGCGTTTGCAGGGAAACGCACAATAATGCAAATAACGAAATAAATGCAAATATCTCTTTTAAATAGTTTTTTATTATCATGTACTACCATTTTAGAGGGCATAGAGGTCAATCACTTCGCAGACTAGTCGCCAGTGCAGCTCAATGCCCTCCAGCGTCCATTCTGTCGTCTGTATAGGCTCCCAGGGTCCTTATATAGTAATGAGAGCGTTTGCAGTGAAACGCACAATAATGCAAATAACGAAATAAATGCAAATTTCTCTTTTAAATAGTTTTTTATTATCATGTACTACCATTTTAGAGGTCAATCACTTCGCAGACTAGTCGCCAGTGCAGCTCACTGCCCTCCAGCGTCCATTCTGTCGTCTGTATTGGCTCCCAGGGTCCTTATATAGTAATGAGAGCGTTTGCAGTGAAACGCACAATAATGCAAATAACGAAATAAATGCAAATTTCTCTTTTAAATAGTTTTTTATTATCATGTACTACCATTTTAGAGGTCAATCACTTCGCAGACTAGTCGCCAGTGCAGCTCAATGCCCTCCAGCGTCCATTCTGTCGTCTGTATAGGCTCCCAGGGTCCTTATATAGTAATGAGAGCGTTTGCAGGGAAACGCACAATAATGCAAATAACGAAATAAATGCAAATTTCTCTTTTAAATAGTTTTTTATTATCATGTACTACCATTTTAGAGGTCAATCACTTCGCAGACTAGTCGCCAGTGCAGCTCACTGCCCTCCAGCGTCCATTCTGTCGTCTGTATAGGCTCCCAGGGTCCTTATATAGTAATGAGAGCGTTTGCAGGGAAACGCACAATAATGCAAATAACGAAATAAATGCAAATTTCTCTTTTAAATAGTTTTTTATTATCATGTACTACCATTTTAGAGGTCAATCACTTCGCAGACTAGTCGCCAGTGCAGCTCAATGCCCTCCAGCGTCCATTCTGTCGTCTGTATAGGCTCCCAGGGTCCTTATATAGTAATGAGAGCGTTTGCAGTGAAACGCACAATAATGCAAATAACGAAATAAATGCAAATTTCTCTTTTAAATAGTTTTTTATTATAATGTACTACCATTTTAGAGGTCAATCACTTCGCAGACTAGTCGCCAGTGCAGCTCAATGCCCTCCAGCGTCCATTCTGTCGTCTGTATAGGCTCCCAGGGTCCTTATATAGTAATGAGAGCGTTTGCAGGGAAACGCACAATAATGCAAATAACGAAATAAATACAAATTTCTCTTTTAAATAGTTTTTTATTATCATGTACTACCATTTTAGAGGTCAATCACTTCGCAGACTAGTCGCCAGTGCAGCTCACTGCCCTCCAGCGTCCATTCTGTCGTCTGTATTGGCTCCCAGGGTCCTTATATAGTAATGAGAGCGTTTGCAGTGAAACGCACAATAATGCAAATAACGAAATAAATGCAAATTTCTCTTTTAAATAGTTTTTTATTATCATGTACTACCATTTTAGAGGTCAATCACTTCGCAGACTAGTCGCCAGTGCAGCTCAATGCCCTCCAGCGTCCATTCTGTCGTCTGTATAGGCTCCCAGGGTCCTTATATAGTAATGAGAGCGTTTGCAGGGAAACGCACAATAATGCAAATAACGAAATAAATGCAAATTTCTCTTTTAAATAGGTTTTTATTATCATGTACTACCATTTTAGAGGTCAATCACTTCGCAGACTAGTCGCCAGTGCAGCTCAATGCCCTCCAGCGTCCATTCTGTCGTCTGTTTAGGCTCCCAGGGTCCTTATATAGTAATGAGAGTGTTTGCAGGGAAACGCACAATAATGCAAATAACGAAATAAATGCAAATTTCTCTTTTAAATAGTTTTTTATTATCATGTACTACCATTTTAGAGGTCAATCACTTCGCAGACTAGTCGCCAGTGCAGCTCAATGCCCTCCAGCGTCCATTCTGTCGTCTGTATAGGCTCCCAGGGTCCTTATATAGTAATGAGAGCGTTTGCAGGGAAACGCACAATAATGCAAATAACGAAATAAATGCAAATTTCTCTTTTAAATAGTTTTTTATTATCATGTACTACCATTTTAGAGGTCAATCACTTCGCAGACTAGTCGCCAGTGCAGCTCACTGCCCTCCAGCGTCCATTCTGTCGTCTGTATTGGCTCCCAGGGTCCTTATATAGTAATGAGAGCGTTTGCAGTGAAACGCACAATAATGCAAATAACGAAATAAATGCAAATTTCTCTTTTAAATAGTTTTTTATTATCATGTACTACCATTTTAGAGGTCAATCACTTCGCAGACTAGTCGCCAGTGCAGCTCAATGCCCTCCAGCGTCCATTCTGTCGTCTGTATAGGCTCCCAGGGTCCTTATATAGTAATGAGAGCGTTTGCAGGGAAACGCACAATAATGCAAATAACGAAATAAATGCAAATTTCTCTTTTAAATAGTTTTTTATTATCATGTACTACCATTTTAGAGGTCAATCACTTCGCAGACTAGTCGCCAGTGCAGCTCAATGCCCTCCAGCGTCCATTCTGTCGTCTGTATAGGCTCCCAGGGTCCTTATATAGTAATGAGAGCGTTTGCAGTGAAACGCACAATAATGCAAATAACGAAATAAATGCAAATTTCTCTTTTAAATAGTTTTTTATTATCATGTACTACCATTTTAGAGGTCAATCACTTCGCAGACTAGTCGCCAGTGCAGCTCACTGCCCTCCAGCGTCCATTCTGTCGTCTGTATTGGCTCCCAGGGTCCTTATATAGTAATGAGAGCGTTTGCAGTGAAACGCACAATAATGCAAATAACGAAATAAATGCAAATTTCTCTTTTAAATAGTTTTTTATTATCATGTACTACCATTTTAGAGGTCAATCACTTCGCAGACTAGTCGCCAGTGCAGCTCAATGCCCTCCAGCGTCCATTCTGTCGTCTGTATAGGCTCCCAGGGTCCTTATATAGTAATGAGAGCGTTTGCAGGGAAACGCACAATAATGCAAATAACGAAATAAATGCAAATTTCTCTTTTAAATAGTTTTTTATTATCATGTACTACCATTTCAGAGGTCAATCACTTCGCAGACTAGTCGCCAGTGCAGCTCAATGCCCTCCAGCGTCCATTCTGTCGTCTGTATAGGCTCCCAGGGTCCTTATATAGTAATGAGAGCGTTTGCAGTGAAACGCACAATAATGCAAATAACGAAATAAATGCAAATTTCTCTTTTAAATAGTTTTTTATTATCATGTACTACCATTTTAGAGGTCAATCACTTCGCAGACTAGTCGCCAGTGCAGCTCAATGCCCTCCAGCGTCCATTCTGTCGTCTGTATAGGCTCCCAGGGTCCTTATATAGTAATGAGAGCGTTTGCAGTGAAACGCACAATAATGCAAATAACGAAATAAATGCAAATTTCTCTTTTAAATAGTTTTTTATTATCATGTACTACCATTTTAGAGGTCAATCACTTCGCAGACTAGTCGCCAGTGCAGCTCACTGCCCTCCAGCGTCCATTCTGTCGTCTGTATTGGCTCCCAGGGTCCTTATATAGTAATGAGAGCGTTTGCAGTGAAACGCACAATAATGCAAATAACGAAATAAATGCAAATTTCTCTTTTAAATAGTTTTTTATTATCATGTACTACCATTTTAGAGGTCAATCACTTCGCAGACTAGTCGCCAGTGCAGCTCAATGCCCTCCAGCGTCCATTCTGTCGTCTGTATAGGCTCCCAGGGTCCTTATATAGTAATGAGAGCGTTTGCAGGGAAACGCACAATAATGCAAATAACGAAATAAATGCAAATTTCTCTTTTAAATAGTTTTTTATTATCATGTACTACCATTTTAGAGGTCAATCACTTCGCAGACTAGTCGCCAGTGCAGCTCAATGCCCTCCAGCGTCCATTCTGTCGTCTGTATAGGCTCCCAGGGTCCTTATATAGTAATGAGAGCGTTTGCAGTGGAACGCACAATAATGCAAATAACGAAATAAATGCAAATTTCTCTTTTAAATAGTTTTTTATTATCATGTACTACCATTTTAGAGGTCAATCACTTCGCAGACTAGTCGCCAGTGCAGCTCAATGCCCTCCAGCGTCCATTCTGTCGTCTATATAGGCTCCCAGGGTCCTTATATAGTAATGAGAGCGTTTGCAGTGAAACGCACAATAATGCAAATAACGAAATAAATGCAAATTTCTCTTTTAAATAGTTTTTTATTATCATGTACTACCATTTTAGAGGTCAATCACTTCGCAGACTAGTCGCCAGTGCAGCTCAATGCCCTCCAGCGTCCATTCTGTCGTCTGTATAGGCTCCCAGGGTCCTTATATAGTAATGAGAGCGTTTGCAGGGAAACGCACAATAATGCAAATAACGAAATAAATGCAAATTTCTCTTTTAAATAGTTTTTTATTATCATGTACTACCATTTTAGAGGTCAATCACTTCGCAGACTAGTCGCCAGTGCAGCTCACTGCCCTCCAGCGTCCATTCTGTCGTCTGTATTGGCTCCCAGGGTCCTTATATAGTTATGAGAGCGTTTGCAGTGAAACGCACAATAATGCAAATAACGAAATAAATGCAAATTTCTCTTTTAAATAGTTTTTTATTATCATGTACTACCATTTTAGAGGTCAATCACTTCGCAGACTAGTCGCCAGTGCAGCTCAATGCCCTCCAGCGTCCATTCTATCGTCTGTATAGGCTCCCAGGGTCCTTATATAGTAATGAGAGCGTTTGCAGTGAAACGCACAATAATGCAAATAACGAAATAAATGCAAATTTCTCTTTTAAATAGTTTTTTATTATCATGTACTACCATTTTAGAGGTCAATCACTTTGCAGACTAGTCGCCAGTGCAGCTCACTGCCCTCCAGCGTCCATTCTGTCGTCTGTATTGGCTCCCAGGGTCCTTATATAGTAATGAGAGCGTTTGCAGTGAAACGCACAATAATGCAAATAACGAAATAAATGCAAATTTCTCTTTTAAATAGTTTTTTATTATCATGTACTACCATTTTAGAGGTCAATCACTTCGCAGACTAGTCGCCAGTGCAGCTCAATGCCCTCCAGCGTCCATTCTGTCGTCTGTATAGGCTCCCAGGGTCCTTATATAGTAATGAGAGCGTTTGCAGTGAAACGCACAATAATGCAAATAACGAAATAAATGCAAATTTCTCTTTTAAATAGTTTTTTATTATCATGTACTACCATTTTAGAGGTCAATCACTTCGCAGACTAGTCGCCAGTGCAGCTCAATGCCCTCCAGCGTCCATTCTGTCGTCTGTATAGGCTCCCAGGGTCCTTATATAGTAATGAGAGCGTTTGCAGGGAAACGCACAATAATGCAAATAACGAGATAAATGCAAATTTCTCTTTTAAATAGTTTTTTATTATCATGTACTACCATTTTAGAGGTCAATCACTTCGCAGACTAGTCGCCAGTGCAGCTCAATGCCCTCCAGCGTCCATTCTGTCGTCTGTATAGGCTCCCAGGGTCCTTATATAGTAATGAGAGCGTTTGCAGTGAAACGCACAATAATGCAAATAACGAAATAAATGCAAATTTCTCTTTTAAATAGTTTTTTATTATCATGTACTACCATTTTAGAGGTCAATCACTTCGCAGACTAGTCGCCAGTGCAGCTCAATGCCCTCCAGCGTCCATTCTGTCGTCTGTATAGGCTCCCAGGGTCCTTATATAGTAATGAGAGCGTTTGCAGGGAAACGCACAATAATGCAAATAACGAAATAAATGCAAATTTCTCTTTTAAATAGTTTTTTATTATCATGTACTACCATTTTAGAGGTCAATCACTTCGCAGACTAGTCGCCAGTGCAGCTCAATGCCCTCCAGCGTCCATTCTGTCGTCTGTATAGGCTCCCAGGGTCCTTATATAGTAATGAGAGCGTTTGCAGGGAAACGCACAATAATGCAAATAACGAAATAAATGCAAATTTCTCTTTTAAATAGTTTTTTATTATCATGTACTACCATTTTAGAGGTCAATCACTTCGCAGACTAGTCGCCAGTGCAGCTCAATGCCCTCCAGCGTCCATTCTGTCGTCTGTATAGGCTCCCAGGGTCCTTATATAGTAATGAGAGCGTTTGCAGGGAAACGCACAATAATGCAAATAACGAAATAAATGCAAATTTCTCTTTTAAATAGTTTTTTATTATCATGTACTACCATTTTAGAGGTCAATCACTTCGCAGACTAGTCGCCAGTGCAGCTCAATGCCCTCCAGCGTCCATTCTGTCGTCTGTATAGGCTCCCAGGGTCCTTATATAGTAATGAGAGCGTTTGCAGGGAAACGCACAATAATGCAAATAACGAAATAAATGCAAATTTCTCTTTTAAATAGTTTTTTATTATCATGTACTACCATTTTAGAGGTCAATCACTTCGCAGACTAGTCGCCAGTGCAGCTCACTGCCCTCCAGCGTCCATTCTGTCGTCTGTATTGGCTCCCAGGGTCCTTATATAGTAATGAGAGCGTTTGCAGTGAAACGCACAATAATGCAAATAACGAAATAAATGCAAATTTCTCTTTTAAATAGTTTTTTATTATCATGTACTACCATTTTAGAGGTCAATCACTTCGCAGACTAGTCGCCAGTGCAGCTCAATGCCCTCCAGCGTCCATTCTGTCGTCTGTATAGGCTCCCAGGGTCCTTATATAGGAATGAGAGCGTTTGCAGGGAAACGCACAATAATGCAAATAACGAAATAAATGCAAATTTCTCTTTTAAATAGTTTTTTATTATCATGTACTACCATTTTAGAGGTCAATCACTTCGCAGACTAGTCGCCAGTGCAGCTCAATGCCCTCCAGCGTCCATTCTGTCGTCTGTATAGGCTCCCAGGGTCCTTATATAGTAATGAGAGCGTTTGCAGGGAAACGCACAATAATGCAAATAACGAAATAAATGCAAATTTCTCTTTTAAATAGTTTTTTATTATCATGTACTACCATTTTAGAGGTCAATCACTTCGCAGACTAGTCGCCAGTGCAGCTCACTGCCCTCCAGCGTCCATTCTGTCGTCTGTATTGGCTCCCAGGGTCCTTATATAGTAATGAGAGCGTTTGCAGGGAAACGCACAATAATGCAAATAACGAAATAAATGCAAATTTCTCTTTTAAATAGTTTTTTATTATCATGTACTACCATTTAGAGGTCAATCACTTCGCAGACTAGTCGCCAGTGCAGCTCAATGCCCTCCAGCGTCCATTCTGTCGTCTGTATAGGCTCCCAGGGTCCTTATATAGTAATGAGAGCGTTTGCAGTGAAACGCACAATAATGCAAATAACGAAATAAATGCAAATTTCTCTTTTAAATAGTTTTTTATTATCATGTACTACCATTTTAGAGGTCAATCACTTCGCAGACTAGTCGCCAGTGCAGCTCAATGCCCTCCAGCGTCCATTCTGTCGTCTGTATAGGCTCCCAGGGTCCTTATATAGTAATGAGAGCGTTGGCAGTGAAACGCACAATAATGCAAATAACGAAATAAATGCAAATTTCTCTTTTAAATAGTTTTTTATTATCATGTACTACCATTTTAGAGGTCAATCACTTCGCAGACTAGTCGCCAGTGCAGCTCAATGCCCTCCAGCGTCCATTCTGTCGTCTGTATAGGCTCCCAGGGTCCTTATATAGTAATGAGAGCGTTTGCAGGGAAACGCACAATAATGCAAATAACGAAATAAATGCAAATTTCTCTTTTAAATAGTTTTTTATTATCATGTACTACCATTTTAGAGGTCAATCACTTCGCAGACTAGTCGCCAGTGCAGCTCAATGCCCTCCAGCGTCCATTCTGTCGTCTGTATAGGCTCCCAGGGTCCTTATATAGTAATGAGAGCGTTTGCAGGGAAACGCACAATAATGCAAATAACGAAATAAATGCAAATTTCTCTTTTAAATAGTTTTTTATTATCATGTACTACCATTTTAGAGGTCAATCACTTCGCAGACTAGTCGCCAGTGCAGCTCAATGCCCTCCAGCGTCCATTCTGTCGTCTGTATAGGCTCCCAGGGTCCTTATATAGTAATGAGAGCGTTTGCAGGGAAACGCACAATAATGCAAATAACGAAATAAATGCAAATTTCTCTTTTAAATAGTTTTTTATTATCATGTACTACCATTTTAGAGGTCAATCACTTCGCAGACTAGTCGCCAGTGCAGCTCAATGCCCTCCAGCGTCCATTCTGTCGTCTGTATAGGCTCCCAGGGTCCTTATATAGTAATGAGAGCGTTTGCAGGGAAACGCACAATAATGCAAATAACGAAATAAATGCAAATTTCTCTTTTAAATAGTTTTTTATTATCATGTACTACCATTTTAGAGGTCAATCACTTCGCAGACTAGTCGCCAGTGCAGCTCAATGCCCTCCAGCGTCCATTCTGTCGTCTGTATTGGCTCCCAGGGTCCTTATATAGTAATGAGAGCGTTTGCAGTGAAACGCACAATAATGCAAATAACGAAATAAATGCAAATTTCTCTTTTAAATAGTTTTTTATTATCATGTACTACCATTTTAGAGGTCAATCACTTCGCAGACTAGTCGCCAGTGCAGCTCAATGCCCTCCAGCGTCCATTCTGTCGTCTGTATAGGCTCCCAGGGTCCTTATATAGTAATGAGAGCGTTTGCAGTGAAACGCACAATAATGCAAATAACGAAATAAATGCAAATTTCTCTTTTAAATAGTTTTTTATTATCATGTACTACCATTTTAGAGGTCAATCACTTCGCAGACTAGTCGCCAGTGCAGCTCACTGCCCTCCAGCGTCCATTCTGTCGTCTGTATTGGCTCCCAGGGTCCTTATATAGTAATGAGAGCGTTTGCAGTGAAACGCACAATAATGCAAATAACGAAATAAATGCAAATTTCTCTTTTAAATAGTTTTTTATTATCATGTACTACCATTTTAGAGGTCAATCACTTCGCAGACTAGTCGCCAGTGCAGCTCAATGCCCTCCAGCGTCCATTCTGTCGTCTGTATAGGCTCCCAGGGTCCTTATATAGTAATGAGAGCGTTTGCAGGGAAACGCACAATAATGCAAATAACGAAATAAATGCAAATTTCTCTTTTAAATAGTTTTTTATTATCATGTACTACCATTTTAGAGGTCAATCACTTCGCAGACTAGTCGCCAGTGCAGCTCAATGCCCTCCAGCGTCCATTCTGTCGTCTGTATAGGCTCCCAGGGTCCTTATATAGTAATGAGAGCGTTTGCAGTGAAACGCACAATAATGCAAATAACGAAATAAATGCAAATTTCTCTTTTAAATAGTTTTTTATTATCATGTACTACCATTTTAGAGGTCAATCACTTCGCAGACTAGTCGCCAGTGCAGCTCAATGCCCTCCAGCGTCCATTCTGTCGTCTGTATAGGCTCCCAGGGTCCTTATATAGTAATGAGAGCGTTTGCAGTGAAACGCACAATAATGCAAATAACGAAATAAATGCAAATTTCTCTTTTAAATAGTTTTTTATTATCATGTACTACCATTTTAGAGGTCAATCACTTCGCAGACTAGTCGCCAGTGCAGCTCACTGCCCTCCAGCGTCCATTCTGTCGTCTGTATTGGCTCCCAGGGTCCTTATATAGTAATGAGAGCGTTTGCAGTGAAACGCACAATAATGCAAATAACGAAATAAATGCAAATTTCTCTTTTAAATAGTTTTTTATTATCATGTACTACCATTTTAGAGGTCAATCACTTCGCAGACTAGTCGCCAGTGCAGCTCAATGCCCTCCAGCGTCCATTCTGTCGTCTGTATAGGCTCCCAGGGTCCTTATATAGTAATGTGAGCGTTTGCAGGGAAACGCACAATAATGCAAATAACGAAATAAATGCAAATTTCTCTTTTAAATAGTTTTTTATTATCATGTACTACCATTTTAGAGGTCAATCACTTCGCAAACTAGTCGCCAGTGCAGCTCAATGCCCTCCAGCGTCCATTCTGTCGTCTGTATCGGCTCCCAGGGTCCTTATATAGTAATGAGAGCGTTTGCAGTGGAACGCACAATAATGCAAATAACGAAATAAATGCAAATTTCTCTTTTAAATAGTTTTTTATTATCATGTACTACCATTTTAGAGGTCAATCACTTCGCAGACTAGTCGCCAGTGCAGCTCAATGCCCTCCAGCGTCCATTCTGTCGTCTATATAGGCTCCCAGGGTCCTTATATAGTAATGAGAGCGTTTGCAGTGAAACGCACAATAATGCAAATAACGAAATAAATGCAAATTTCTCTTTTAAATAGTTTTTTATTATCATGTACTACCATTTTAGAGGTCAATCACTTCGCAGACTAGTCGCCAGTGCAGCTCAATGCCCTCCAGCGTCCATTCTGTCGTCTGTATAGGCTCCCAGGGTCCTTATATAGTAATGAGAGCGTTTGCAGGGAAACGCACAATAATGCAAATAACGAAATAAATGCAAATTTCTCTTTTAAATAGTTTTTTATTATCATGTACTACCATTTTAGAGGTCAATCACTTCGCAGACTAGTCGCCAGTGCAGCTCACTGCCCTCCAGCGTCCATTCTGTCGTCTGTATTGGCTCCCAGGGTCCTTATATAGTAATGAGAGCGTTTGCAGTGAAACGCACAATAATGCAAATAACGAAATAAATGCAAATTTCTCTTTTAAATAGTTTTTTATTATCATGTACTACCATTTTAGAGGTCAATCACTTCGCAGACTAGTCGCCAGTGCAGCTCAATGCCCTCCAGCGTCCATTCTGTCGTCTGTATAGGCTCCCAGGGTCCTTATATAGTAATGAGAGCGTTTGCAGTGAAACGCACAGTAATGCAAATAACGAAATAAATGCAAATTTCTCTTTTAAATAGTTTTTTATTATCATGTACTACCATTTTAGAGGTCAATCACTTTGCAGACTAGTCGCCAGTGCAGCTCACTGCCCTCCAGCGTCCATTCTGTCGTCTGTATTGGCTCCCAGGGTCCTTATATAGTAATGAGAGCGTTTGCAGTGAAACGCACAATAATGCAAATAACGAAATAAATGCAAATTTCTCTTTTAAATAGTTTTTTATTATCATGTACTACCATTTTAGAGGTCAATCACTTCGCAGACTAGTCGCCAGTGCAGCTCAATGCCCTCCAGCGTCCATTCTGTCGTCTGTATAGGCTCCCAGGGTCCTTATATAGTAATGAGAGCGTTTGCAGTGAAACGCACAATAATGCAAATAACGAAATAAATGCAAATTTCTCTTTTAAATAGTTTTTTATTATCATGTACTACCATTTTAGAGGTCAATCACTTCGCAGACTAGTCGCCAGTGCAGCTCAATGCCCTCCAGCGTCCATTCTGTCGTCTGTATAGGCTCCCAGGGTCCTTATATAGTAATGAGAGCGTTTGCAGGGAAACGCACAATAATGCAAATAACGAAATAAATGCAAATTTCTCTTTAAATAGTTTTTTATTATCATGTACTACCATTTTAGAGGTCAATCACTTCGCAGACTAGTCGCCAGTGCAGCTCAATGCCCTCCAGCGTCCATTCTGTCGTCTGTATAGGCTCCCAGGGTCCTTATATAGTAATGAGAGCGTTTGCAGGGAAACGCACAATAATGCAAATAACGAAATAAATGCAAATTTCTCTTTTAAATAGTTTTTTATTATCATGTACTACCATTTTAGAGGTCAATCACTTCGCAGACTAGTCGCCAGTGCAGCTCAATGCCCTCCAGCGTCCATTCTGTCGTCTGTATAGGCTCCCAGGGTCCTTATATAGTAATGAGAGCGTTTGCAGGGAAACGCATAATAATGCAAATAACGAAATAAATGCAAATTTCTCTTTTAAATAGTATTTTATTATCATGTACTACCATTTTAGAGGTCAATCACTTCGCAGACTAGTCGCCAGTGCAGCTCAATGCCCTCCACCGTCCATTCTGTCGTCTGTATAGGCTCCCAGGGTCCTTATATAGTAATGAGAGCGTTTGCAGGGAAACGCACAATAATGCAAATAACGAAATAGATGCAAATTTCTCTTTTAAATAGTTTTTTATTATCATGTACTACCATTTTAGAGGTCAATCACTTCGCAGACTAGTCGCCAGTGCAGCTCAATGCCCTCCAGCGTCCATTCTGTCGTCTGTATAGGCTCCCAGGGTCCTTATATAGTAATGAGAGCGTTTGCAGGGAAACGCATAATAATGCAAATAACGAAATAAATGCAAATTTCTCTTTTAAATAGTTTTTTATTATCATGTACTACCATTTTAGAGGTCAATCACTTCGCAGACTAGTCGCCAGTGCAGCTCAATGCCCTCCAGCGTCCATTCTGTCGTCTGTATAGGCTCCCAGGGTCCTTATATAGTAATGAGAGCGTTTGCAGTGAAACGCACAATAATGCAAATAACGAAATAAATGCAAATTTCTCTTTTAAATAGTTTTTTATTATCATGTACTACCATTTTAGAGGTCAATCACTTCGCAGACTAGTCGCCAGTGCAGCTCAATGCCCTCCAGCGTCCATTCTGTCGTCTGTATAGGCTCCCAGGGTCCTTATATAGTAATGAGAGCGTTTGCAGTGAAACGCACAATAATGCAAATAACGAAATAAATGCAAATTTCTCTTTTAAATAGTTTTTTATTATCATGTACTACCATTTTAGAGGTCAATCACTTCGCAGACTAGTCGCCAGTGCAGCTCAATGCCCTCCAGCGTCCATTCTGTCGTCTGTATAGGCTCCCAGGGTCCTTATATAGTAATGAGAGCGTTTGCAGGGAAACGCACAATAATGCAAATAACGAAATAAATGCAAATTTCTCTTTTAAATAGTTTTTTATTATCATGTACTACCATTTTAGAGGTCAATCACTTCGCAGACTAGTCGCCAGTGCAGCTCAATGCCCTCCAGCGTCCATTCTGTCGTCTGTATAGGCTCCCAGGGTCCTTATATAGTAATGAGAGCGTTTGCAGTGAAACGCACAATAATGCAAATAACGAAATAAATGCAAATTTCTCTTTTAAATAGTTTTTTATTATCATGTACTACCATTTTAGAGGTCAATCACTTCGCAGACTAGTCGCCAGTGCAGCTCAATGCCCTCCAGCGTCCATTCTGTCGTCTGTATAGGCTCCCAGGGTCCTTATATAGTAATGAGAGCGTTTGCAGTGAAACGCACAATAATGCAAATAACGAAATAAATGCAAATTTCTCTTTTAAATAGTTTTTTATTATCATGTACTACCATTTTAGAGGTCAATCACTTCGCAGACTAGTCGCCAGTGCAGCTCAATGCCCTCCAGCGTCCATTCTGTCGTCTGTATAGGCTCCCAGGGTCCTTATATAGTAATGAGAGCGTTTGCAGTGAAACGCACAATAATGCAAATAACGAAATAAATGCAAATTTCTCTTTTAAATAGTTTTTTATTATCATGTACTACCATTTTAGAGGTCAATCACTTCGCAGACTAGTCGCCAGTGCAGCTCAATGCCCTCCAGCGTCCATTCTGTCGTCTGTATAGGCTCCCAGGGTCCTTATATAGTAATGAGAGCGTTTGCAGTGAAACGCACAATAATGCAAATAACGAAATAAATGCAAATTTCTCTTCTAAATAGTTTTTTATTATCATGTACTACCATTTTAGAGGTCAATCACTTCGCAGACTAGTCGCCAGTGCAGCTCAATGCCCTCCAGCGTCCATTCTGTCGTCTGTATAGGCTCCCAGGGTCCTTATATAGTAATGAGAGCGTTTGCAGTGAAACGCACAATAATGCAAATAACGAAATAAATGCAAATTTCTCATTTAAATAGTTTTTTATTATCATGTACTACCATTTTAGAGGTCAATCACTTCGCAGACTAGTCGCCAGTGCAGCTCAATGCCCTCCAGCGTCCATTCTGTCGTCTGTATAGGCTCCCAGGGTCCTTATATAGTAATGAGAGCGTTTGCAGGGAAACGCACAATAATGCAAATAACGAAATAAATGCAAATTTCTCTTTTAAATAGTTTTTTATTATCATGTACTACCATTTTAGAGGTCAATCACTTCGCAGACTAGTCGCCAGTGCAGCTCAATGCCCTCCAGCGTCCATTCTGTCGTCTGTATAGGCTCCCAGGGTCCTTATATAGTAATGAGAGCGTTTGCAGTGAAACGCACAATAATGCAAATAACGAAATAAATGCAAATTTCTCTTTTAAATAGTTTTTTATTATCATGTACTACCATTTTAGAGGTCAATCACTTCGCAGACTAGTCGCCAGTGCAGCTCAATGCCCTCCAGCGTCCATTCTGTCGTCTGTATAGGCTCCCAGGGTCCTTATATAGTAATGAGAGCGTTTGCAGTGAAACGCACAATAATGCAAATAACGAAATAAATGCAAATTTCTCTTTTAAATAGTTTTTTATTATCATGTACTACCATTTTAGAGGTCAATCACTTCGCAGACTAGTCGCCAGTGCAGCTCAATGCCCTCCAGCGTCCATTCTGTCGTCTGTATAGGCTCCCAGGGTCCTTATATAGTAATGAGAGCGTTTGCAGGGAAACGCACAATAATGCAAATAACGAAATAAATGCAAATTTCTCTTTTAAATAGTTTTTTATTATCATGTACTACCATTTTAGAGGTCAATCACTTCGCTGACTAGTCGCCAGTGCAGCTCAATGCCCTCCAGCGTCCATTCTGTCGTCTGTATAGGCTCCCAGGGTCCTTATATAGTAATGAGAGCGTTTGCAGTGAAACGCACAATAATGCAAATAACGAAATAAATGCAAATTTCTCTTTTAAATAGTTTTTTATTATCATGTACTACCATTTTAGAGGTCAATCACTTCGCTGACTAGTCGCCAGTGCAGCTCAATGCCCTCCAGCGTCCATTCTGTCGTCTGTATAGGCTCCCAGGGTCCTTATATAGTAATGAAAGCGTTTGCAGTGAAACGCACAATAATGCAAATAACGAAATAAATGCAAATTTCTCTTTTAAATAGTTATTTATTATCATGTACTACCATTTTAGAGGTCAATCACTTCGCAGACTAGTCGCCAGTGCAGCTCAATGCCCTCCAGCGTCCATTCTGTCGTCTGTATAGGCTCCCAGGGTCCTTATATAGTAATGAGAGCGTTTGCAGTGAAACGCACAATAATGCAAATAACGAAATAAATGCAAATTTCTCTTTTAAATAGTTTTTTATTATCATGTACTACCATTTTAGAGGTCAATCACTTCGCAGACTAGTCGCCAGTGCAGCTCAATGCCCTCCAGCGTCCATTCTGTCGTCTGTATAGGCTCCCAGGGTCCTTATATAGTAATGAGCCCCTCAGGGGCTCAGCATTAATTTGCTGAGTACGGGCTTGGCGACCCCGGGGTCCTGAGCTGTGGGCTGTGTCGCGCCAACAGTCCGCTACACCGTAAGCTCTGTGCGTGCTTCAACGACCATCGTTCGGCGCGACGGTGGAACGTTGTACGTTTCAGAGCCCGGGGATCTTGGCTTAATCGCCCGGGTCGCGAGGACGGTACAAACCTCTATAAAAAACCCCTCAATCTCAAGGTGTGCTACGTGCCGAGGAGATGCATGGCTGTTGAGGTTGAACAGCCGCTAGCGAGCAACCTCTGAGGAACCTGCCGCACCTCAGTTGTATAAGGCTTACCCAGGCAAGCGGGGCTCTGTCTGGGTGGACCTTTAGATCCCTAGCTGCTCGTGGGAACGAAATGAAACGAGCAACAGAACACGTTGGTGGACGTACAACCACCGTCTCTAAGCGTGGGAAGTTTCATGCCTCTTCTTATGACCCCAAGTCGTTTCCTTCCTTGGCCACGCCCTGGGAGGAACGCAGGGCTGCTACTGGAAATGAGCAATATTCACCTAGATATTTAGTGTGTACAAGGACTGATGGGGAATCTTTTACGGCAGTGAAGCCTCAGTTCTTTGTTGACCACCTGGAGGACAGGTTTGGGGAAGTGGACTCCATTTCTAAAATGCGCAACGGGTCTGTACTCATCCACACAGCATCCCCAGCCCAGTCACGGGCGCTACTCGCTTGTGACAAGCTGGGTGACGTTGCGGTGACCATCACTCCCCATAAGTCGCTGAATATGGTTCAGGGAGTCATTTTCCACCGGGATTTGTTGCTCCAGACAGACGACGAGCTACGGACGAACCTTGAACGACGTGGCGTTCATTTTGTCCGGCGCATCCATAGGGGCCCAAAGGATAATAGGGTCGCAACTGGTGCCTTCATCTTGGCCTTTGAGGGTGATACGTTGCCCGAAAAGGTCAAGGTGATGGTCTACCGTGTTGATGTGCGGCCTTATATTCCTCCCCCTGTGCGGTGCTTCCAATGCTGGAAGTTCGGCCACATGTCTTCCCGTTGTACGTCCAGTGCTACATGTAGGGACTGCGGGCGTCCAGAACATCCGGGAGCCCCATGTACACCGCCTCCCATCTGCGTCAACTGTGGTCAGAACCATCCTCCCTGCTCGTCGCAATGTCCCGCACTTCAACGGGAGCGGAAAATTACGGAGTACAAAACCCTGGACCGTATATCCTATAATGAGGCCAAGAAAAAGTTTGATCGTTTGCACCCGGTAACAATGACAAAAACGTTCGCAGCAGTGACGTCGTCGCCACTCTCCTTGGCGGCGACAGTAGTTTCTACTTCCTCTGTTCCTGTGGGCCCCCAGGGCCGCCAACCTAAGCCTGCCCCCACGGAGGTTGGGGGCCATCCATCCAAAGCTCCCAAGGCGAAAGCCTCGGGATCAGCTACCACCTCTCCGCCGGAGAAAGAACAACCTTCTCCGGCTTCCCTCACACGGAAGGGGTCCCTTGGGACGCTCCCTTCCGCCAGTGTCAGCAGCGACACTAACCAGCAGCGGGCGCGCTCGCAGACTGCTGGTCGTAGGGCTTCGCGCTCCTCCTCAGTCCCTGTGGCTGAGTCCGAGGAGCACCTCCCACCGGCGAAGCCCCCGAGGGAACGGAGGGGAAAACAAAGGCCAAAGAAAGGCCAATCACAAGAATCCACGGTGGCTTCAGTGCCACCACTCCCCTCTGCCTCCGCCTCTACTTCTGAGGATGAGGTGGAGATTCTTGCGTCACCCGAGGACCTCGCTCTCGGGGACGCCCTTGACAAACCTATGACTGAAACTGATAAACCTCCATCGGTGGATGCAAGTGATGCTGAGGTATGACCCGCTCACTTGTCTCATTCATGTCTTCCCAGCACTCGAACAATGTCATTCTCCAGTGGAACTGCGGCGGTTTCTTTTCCCACCTGGCTGAGCTACGGCATCTTCTGAGCACGATGCCTGCTCTCTGCATTGCTCTTCAGGAAACTTGGTTTCCAGCAATGCGGACCCCTGCCCTTCGGGGCTATAGGGGATTTTACTGCAACCGTAGCTCATATAACCGGGTCTCAGGTGGAGTGTGTGTTTATGTCCTCACCTCTGTGTATAGTGAACCCGTGCCCCTTCGAACACCATTAGAAGCAGTGGCTGTCAGGGTGAGGACCACACAGGAGTTGACTATCTGCAGTATCTACTTGCCGCCAGATGGTGACATATCTGTGAACGTCTTGGCTGCACTTGTTGCTCAACTACCCCCACCTTTCTTACTGTTGGGCGACTTCAATGCCCACAGTCCCTTGTGGGGTGGTTCTACGATCTCTGGTCATGGCAGGGTTGTCGAGGATTTCCTAACTCAACTCGACCTCTGCCTCTTGAATACAGGTGCCCCCACGCACTTTAGTGTGGCACATGGCACATTTTCGGCTATTGATCTGTCGATCTGCAGCCACGGCCTTCCACCATCTGTTCACTGGAGAGCCCATGACGACTTGTGTGGCAGTGACCATTTCCCTGTCCTTTTGTCACTCCCACAACGCGAGTCCCCTGCGCGCCCACCTAGGTGGGTTCTGCACAGGGCTAACTGGGAAGACTATGCTTCTGCTGCCATCGTTGGCCCTCCCCCACTCGAGGAAATCGATGTGGTGGTCGAGAGCGCCACACATTCCATCATTTCTGCTGCGAACGCGACCATTCCACGTACATCAGGGTGCCCACGGCGTAAGACAGTGCCGTGGTGGTCGCCGGAGATCGCTGAGGCCATTAAAGACCGCAGGCGGGCCTTACAGCGATTCAAACGGCACCCCTCTCAGGTGCACCTAATCAATTTTAAACGGCTTCGCGCTCGTGCTCGCCAGCTTATAAGAAGACGGAAACGGGAGTGCTGGGAGAGGTACGTTTCCACTATTGGGACAGGTACCTCAGCCTCGCAGGTCTGGAGTAAGATCAGGTGGCTACAGGGAATACCGACTACATCGGGAATCCCTGGAATCTCCACAAATGGAGTCCTATGTACGGACCCGGCCACTCTTGCAGAGATGTTTGCCGAGCATTATGCTCGTGCCTTTGCCTCTGCAAATTATCCACCGGCCTTCCGTGCAGTAAAGGAGAGGGTAGAACGCCAGTCTCTCTCCTTTCGTACCAGCCGCTCTGAATCTTACAACACTCCTTTTACAGAGTGGGAGCTCCTCAGTGCTCTTCAACAATGTCCAGACACGGCGCCAGGGCCTGATAGCATCCATAGTCAAATGCTGAAACATCTATCAGCAGATAGTCGGCGCAACCTACTTGCGGTCTATAACCGCATTTGGTGTGATGGTGTTTTCCCGTCACAGTGGCGGGAGAGTATCATCATCCCAGTGCTTAAGCCCGACAAACATCCTCTGAACTTGGATAGCTATCGGCCCATTAACCTGACTAACGTGCCATGCAAACTGTTGGAGCGGATGGTCGGTCGGCGGTTGTGTTGGATTCTTGAGACTCGGGGTTTATTGGCTCCGTGCCAGGGCGGTTTTCGCCAGGGTCGATCTACCACCGATAATCTGGTGTACCTCGAGTCTGCAATCCGCACAGCCTTTACCCGGCGCCAACACCTCGTTGCCGTCTTCTTCGATATGCACAAAGCATATGATACAACCTGGCGACGACACATCCTCAACACTTTACATGACTGGGGCCTCCGGGGCTCCCTACCGATTTTTATTCAGAATTTTTTAGCCGTCCGTACCTTTCGTGTTCAAATTGGTGCTTCCCTGAGCTCCTCTCATATCCAGGAAAATGGGGTTCCTCAGGGTTCCGTTTTAAGTGTCCCATTATTTTTAATCGCCATCAACGGTTTAGCTGCAGCGGTTGGATCGTCGGTGTCCCCCTCTCTTTATGCTGACGACTTTTGTCTCTCTTTTAGTTCCTGCAGCACCCAAGTTGCCGAGCGCAGGTTGCAAGGCGCTATTCGGAAGGCGCAGAACTGGGCGCTTACTCATGGCTTTCAGTTTTCTGCCTCCAAGACCAGAGTGATGCACTTCTGCCGGCGTCGGACTGTCCACCCACACCCTGAACTTTATCTGAATGACGAACCACTTACGGTAGTGGCAACTCACCGTTTTTTAGGACTGGTCTTTGACGCCCGGCTGACGTGGCTCCCTCACATTCGTCAGCTGAAACGGAAGTGCTGGCGCCATCTCAACCTTCTCCGCCACCTGGGTCATACGATCTGGGGTGCTGATCGCTCGACACTGTTGCGGCTTTACACGGCGCTGGTGCAGTCCCGTCTTGATTTTGGGTGCATTGCCTATGGGTCTGCGGCACCTTCGGCACTGCATCTCCTGGACCCCATTCACAACTGTGGGGTTCGCATCGCGACGGGTGCCTTCCGCACCAGCCCAGTGAACAGCTTACTAGTGGAGGCTGGGGTTCCACCCTTGGGGATCCGCCGCCAACACCTACTTGCGGCTTACGCAGCCCATGTGTATTGCTTACCAGGCCACCCGAACCATCGTCTCCTCTTTCCTGATGTGGTCATCCGTGCCCATCAGCGACGCCCCAGATCAGGTCATACGATTGCCTATCGGGTTCAGTCCCTCCTGCAGGAGCTTGAGTCTTCTCCCCTTCCATCTTCCTATCGGGTCCGTGCCCGTACACCTCCGTGGTGTTTGCCAAGGCCGTCTACTCGGCTGGATTTGGCCCAGGGGCCCAAAGACTCGGTTCCACTGGAGGCGCTCCGCCGTCAGTTCTCTGCTGTCATAGCAGAGTTCCGTTGTTATGACCTGATCTACACAGATGGTTCAATGGTTGATGGCTGTGTGGGATATGCCTATACTCATGGTGACCATGTGGAACAGCACTCTCTGCCGAATGGCTGCAGTGTCTACACTGCAGAGCTGGTGGCCATTCACAGAGCTCTCATGCACATCCGGTCCTGCTCCGGCGAGTCTTATGTTGTTTGCAGCGACTCTCTGAGCAGCCTCCGAGCTCTGGAGCACTGTTACCCACGGTCTCCTCTGGTGTTGGCCATACAGGAGACACTTTGGGCCATTGGAGAGTCCGGGCGATCAGTGGTGTTCGTCTGGTCCCCGGGTCATGTCGGCATCCCGGGCAATGAACGTGTTGACAGACTTGCCAGGCAGGCAGTCAGTGCGTCCATTTTGGACATCGGCCTCCTGGCGTCTGATCTCCGTTCGTTGTTGCGCCACCGCGTACATCAGCGTTGGGATGCCGAGTGGCATAACCTGGGCACACCCAACAAGCTTCGGCTAGTCAAGGAGACCACCACCGCGTGGCGTTCTTCCGTGCTGGCCTCTCGCCGGGACTCCGTGGTGCTGTGTCGACTCCGTATTGGCCATTCGTGGCTCACCCACGGACATCTCCTTCGTGGTGAGGCCCCGCCCCAGTGTCGTTGTGGCTCCCACTTAACAATAGTCCACATCCTAGTGGACTGCCCGTTTTTAGCCGCCTTGCGGCGTCGTTTTAACATTCCTGGCGTTTTATCAGATATTTTACGTGACGATGCTTCAGCAGCGAATTCAGTTTTAAGTTTTATTCGAGCAGGAGGTTTTTATCAGTCTCTATGACTGGTCTTTTCCTTGCACTGCCGAGTGGTTGACTTTTCCTTTTTTATTCCTATGGTCGGTCAACCACTGCCTTCGGGCTCTTTGTAGTAAGGTGTCTTTGTGTGTTCGTCCCCTTTCCTTTGTTTCTTCTCCGTTTTGTTGATGTTTTATAGACCCAGTGGGATTTCCATCCCACTTCACAAACCTAACCTCTGGGCGCATTCATTTCACGTCCGTGCTTTTATTTTTGACATTTTGTGATGGAATGGGGGACTGATGACCGTTGTAGTTTTGTCCCCCTTAAACATCCAAATAACAACAACAACAATAGTAATGAGAGCGTTTGCAGGGAAACGCACAATAATGCAAATAACGAAATAAATGCAAATTTCTCTTTTAAATAGTTTTTTATTATCATGTACTACCATTTTAGAGGTCAATCACTTCCCAGACTAGTCGCCAGTGCAGCTCAATGCCCTCCAGCGTCCATTCTGTCGTCTGTATAGGCTCCCAGGGTCCTTATATAGTAATGAGAGCGTTTGCAGTGAAACGCACAATAATGCAAATAACGAAATAAATGCAAATTTCTCTTTTAAATAGTTTTTATTATCATGTACTACCATTTTAGAGGTCAATCACTTCGCAGACTAGTCGCCAGTGCAGCTCAATGCCCTCCAGCGTCCATTCTGTCGTCTGTATAGGCTCCCAGGGTCCTTATATAGTAATGAGAGCGTTTGCAGGGAAACGCACAATAATGCAAATAACGAAATAAATGCAAATTTCTCTTTTAAATAGTTTTTTATTATCATGTACTACCATTTTAGAGGTCAATCACTTCGCAGACTAGTCGCCAGTGCAGCTCAATGCCCTCCAGCGTCCATTCTGTCGTCTGTATAGGCTCCCAGGGTCCTTATATAGTAATGAGAGCGTTTGCAGTGAAACGCACAATAATGCAAATAACGAAATAAATGCAAATTTCTCTTTTAAATAGTTTTTTATTATCATGTACTACCATTTTAGAGGTCAATCACTTCGCAGACTAGTCGCCAGTGCAGCTCAATGCCCTCCAGCGTCCATTCTGTCGTCTGTATAGGCTCCCAGGGTCCTTATATAGTAATGAGAGCGTTTGCAGTGAAACGCACAATAATGCAAATAACGAAATAAATGCAAAATTCTCTTTTAAATAGTTTTTTATTATCATGTACTACCATTTTAGAGGTCAATCACTTCGCAGACTAGTCGCCAGTGCAGCTCAATGCCCTCCAGCGTCCATTCTGTCGTCTGTATAGGCTCCCAGGTTCCTTATATGGTAATGAGAGCGTTTGCAGTGAAACGCACAATAATGCAAATAACGAAATAAATGCAAATTTCTCTTTTAAATAGTTTTTTATTATCATGTACTACCATTTTAGAGGTCAATCACTTCGCAGACTAGTCGCCAGTGCAGCTCACTGCCCTCCAGCGTCCATTCTGTCGTCTGTATTGGCTCCCAGGGTCCTTATATAGTAATGAGAGCGTTTGCAGTGAAACGCACAATAATGCAAATAACGAAATAAATGCAAATTTCTCTTTTAAATAGTTTTTTTATTATCATGTACTACCATTTTAGAGGTCAATCACTTCGCAGACTAGTCGCCAGTGCAGCTCACTGCCCTCCAGCGTCCATTCTGTCGTCTGTATTGGCTCCCAGGGTCCTTATATAGTAATGAGAGCGTTTGCAGGGAAACGCACAATAATGCAAATAACGAAATAAATGCAAATTTCTCTTTTAAATAGTTTTTTATTATCATGTACTACCATTTTAGAGGTCAATCACTTCGCAGACTAGTCGCCAGTGCAGCTCAATGCCCTCCAGCGTCCATTCTGTCGTCTGTATTGGCTCCCAGGGTCCTTATATAGTAATGAGAGCGTTTGCAGTGAAACGCACAATAATGCAAATAACGAAATAAATGCAAATTTCTCTTTTAAATAGTTTTTTATTATCATGTACTACCATTTTAGAGGTCAATCTCTTCGCAGACAAGTCGCCAGTGCAGCTCAATGCCCTCCAGCGTCCATTCTGTCGTCTGTATAGGCTCCCAGGGTCCTTATATAGTAATGAGAGCGTTTGCAGGGAAACGCACAATAATGCAAACAACGAAATAAATGCAAATTTCTCTTTTAAATAGTTTTTTATTATCATGTACTACCATTTTAGAGGTCAATCACTTCGCAGACTAGTCGCCAGTGCAGCTCACTGCCCTCCAGCGTCCATTCTGTCGTCTGTATTGGCTCCCAGGGTCCTTATATAGTAATGAGAGCGTTTGCAGTGAAACGCACAATAATGCAAATAACGAAATAAATGCAAATTTCTCTTTTAAATAGTTTTTTATTATCATGTACTACAATTTTAGAGGTCAATCACTTCGCAGACTAGTCGCCAGTGCAACTCAATGCCCTCCAGCGTCCATTCTGTCGTCTGTATAGGCTCCCAGGGTCCTTATATAGTAATGAGAGCGTTTGCAGTGAAACGCACAATAATGCAAATAACGAAATAAATGCAAATTTCTCTTTTAAATAGTTTTTTATTATCATGTACTACCATTTTAGAGGTCAATCACTTCGCAGACTAGTCGCCAGTGCAGCTCACTGCCCTCCAGCGTCCATTCTGTCGTCTGTATTGGCTCCCAGGGTCCTTATATAGTAATGAGAGCGTTTGCAGTGAAACGCACAATAATGCAAATAACGAAATAAATGCAAATTTCTCTTTTAAATAGTTTTTTATTATCATGTACTACCATTTTAGAGGTCAATCACTTCGCAGACTAGTCGCCAGTGCAGCTCAATGCCCTCCAGCGTCCATTCTGTCGTCTGTATAGGCTCCCAGGGTCCTTATATAGTAATGAGAGCGTTTGCAGGGAAACGCACAATAATGCAAATAACGAAATAAATGCAAATTTCTCTTTTAAATAGTTTTTTATTATCATGTACTACCATTTTAGGGGTCAATCACATCGCAGACTAGTCGCCAGTGCAGCTCACTGCCCTCCAGCGTCCATTCTGTCGTCTGTATTGGCTCCCAGGGTCCTTATATAGTAATGAGAGCGTTTGCAGTGAAACGCACAATAATGCAAATAACGAAATAAATGCAAATTTCTCTTTTAAATAGTTTTTTATTATCATGTACTACCATTTTAGAGGTCAATCACTTCGCAGACTAGTCGCCAGTGCAGCTCAATGCCCTCCAGCGTCCATTCTGTCGTCTGTATAGGCTCCCAGGGTCCTTATATAGTAATGAGAGCGTTTGCAGGGAAACGCACAATAATGCAAATAACGAAATAAATGCAAATTTCTCTTTTAAATAGTTTTTTATTATCATGTACTACCATTTTAGAGGTCAATCACTTCGCAGACTAGTCGCCAGTGCAGCTCAATGCCCTCCAGCGTCCATTCTGTCGTCTGTATAGGCTCCCAGGGTCCTTATATAGTAATGAGAGCGTTTGCAGTGAAACGCACAATAATGCAAATAACGAAATAAATGCAAATTTCTCTTTTAAATAGTTTTTTATTATCATGTACTACCATTTTAGAGGTCAATCACTTCGCAGACTAGTCGCCAGTGCAGCTCAATGCCCTCCAGCGTCCATTCTGTCGTCTGTATAGGCTCCCAGGGTCCTTATATAGTAATGAGAGCGTTTGCAGTGAAACGCACAATAATGCAAATAACGAAATAAATGCAAATTTCTCTTTTAAATAGTTTTTTATTATCATGTACTACCATTTTAGAGGTCAATCACTTCGCAGACTAGTCGCCAGTGCAGCTCACTGCCCTCCAGCGTCCATTCTGTCGTCTGTATAGGCTCCCAGGGTCCTTATATAGTAATGAGAGCGTTTGCAGTGAAACGCACAATAATGCAAATAACGAAATAAATGCAAATTTCTCTTTTAAA
Organism: Locusta migratoria; assembly: GCA_026315105.1. Lineage (NCBI taxonomy): Eukaryota > Metazoa > Arthropoda > Insecta > Orthoptera > Acrididae > Locusta > Locusta migratoria. The sequence continues at coordinate 150,076 of JAOYRU010001285.1, read as the reverse complement.
TAGTTTTTTATTATCATGTACTACCATTTTAGAGGTCAATCACTTCGCAGACTAGTCGCCAGTGCAGCTCAATGCCCTCCAGCGTCCATTCTGTCGTCTGTATAGGCTCCCAGGGTCCTTATATAGTAATGAGAGCGTTTGCAGGGAAACGCACAATAATGCAAATAACGAAATAAATGCAAATTTCTCTTTTAAATAGTTTTTTATTATCATGTACTACCATTTTAGAGGTCAATCACTTCGCAGACTAGTCGCCAGTGCAGCTCAATGCCCTCCAGCGTCCATTCTGTCGTCTGTATAGGCTCCCAGGGTCCTTATATAGTAATGAGAGCGTTTGCAGGGAAACGCACAATAATGCAAATAACGAAATAAATGCAAATTTCTCTTTTAAATAGTTTTTTATTATCATGTACTACCATTTTAGAGGTCAATCACTTCGCAGACTAGTCGCCAGTGCAGCTCAATGCCCTCCAGCGTCCATTCTGTCGTCTGTATAGGCTCCCAGGGTCCTTATATAGTAATGAGAGCGTTTGCAGGGAAACGCACAATAATGCAAATAACGAATTAAATGCAAATTTCTCTTTTAAATAGTTTTTTATTATCATGTACTACCATTTTAGAGGTCAATCACTTCGCAGACTAGTCGCCAGTGCAGCTCAATGCCCTCCAGCGTCCATTCTGTCGTCTGTATAGGCTCCCAGGGTCCTTATATAGTAATGAGAGCGTTTGCAGTGAAACGCACAATAATGCAAATAACGAAATAAATGTAAATTTCTCTTTTAAATAGTTTTTTATTATCATGTACTACCATTTTAGAGGTCAATCACTTCGCAGACTAGTCGCCAGTGCAGCTCAATGCCCTCCAGCGTCCATTCTGTCGTCTGTATAGGCTCCCAGGGTCCTTATATAGTAATGAGAGCGTTTGCAGGGAAACGCACAATAATGCAAATAACGAAATAAATGCAAATTTCTCTTTTAAATAGTTTTTTATTATCATGTACTACCATTTTAGAGGTCAATCACTTCGCAGACTAGTCGCCAGTGCAGCTCAATGCCCTCCAGCGTCCATTCTGTCGTCTGTATAGGCTCCCAGGGTCCTTATATAGTAATGAGAGCGTTTGCAGTGAAACGCACAATAATGCAGATAACGAAATAAATGCAAATTTCTCTTTTAAATAGTTTTTTATTATCATGTACTACCATTTTAGAGGTCAATCACTTCGCAGACTAGTCGCCAGTGCAGCTCAATGCCCTCCAGCGTCCATTCTGTCGTCTGTATAGGCTCCCAGGGTCCTTATATAGTAATGAGAGCGTTTGCAGTGAAACGCACAATAATGCAAATAACGAAATAAATGCAAATTTCTCTTTTAAATAGTTTTTTATTATCATGTACTACCATTTTAGAGGTCAATCACTTCGCAGACTAGTCGCCAGTGCAGCTCACTGCCCTCCAGCGTCCATTCTGTCGTCTGTATAGGCTCCCAGGGTCCTTATATAGTAATGAGAGCGTTTGCAGTGAAACGCACAATAATGCAAATAACGAAATAAATGCAAATTTCTCTTTTAAATAGTTTTTTATTATCATGTACTACCATTTTAGGGGTCAATCACTTCGCAGACTAGTCGCCTTGCAGCTAGCAGTCCTCCAGCGTCCATTCTCTCGTCTGTATAAGCTCCCAGGGTCCTTATATAGTAATGAGAGCGTTTGCAGGGAAACGCACAATAATGAAAATAACGAAATAAATGCAAATTTATCTTATAAATAGTTTTTTATTACCATGTACTACCATTTTAGAGGTCAATCACTTCGCAGACTAGTCGCCAGTGCAGCTCAATGCCCTCCAGCGTCCATTCTGTCGTCTGTATAGGCTCCCAGGGTCCTTATATAGTAATGAGAGCGTTTGCAGGGAAACGCACAATAATGCAAATAACGAATTAAATGCAAATTTCTCTTTTAAATAGTTTTTTATTATCATGTACTACCATTTTAGAGGTCAATCACTTCGCAGACTAGTCGCCAGTGCAGCTCAATGCCCTCCAGCGTCCATTCTGTCGTCTGTATAGGCTCCCAGGGTCCTTATATAGTAATGAGAGCGTTTGCAGGGAAACGCACAATAATGCAAATAACGAAATAAATGCAAATTTCTCTTTTAAATAGTTTTTTATTATCATGTACTACCATTTTAGAGGTCAATCACTTCGCAGACTAGTCGCCAGTGCAGCTCAATGCCCTCCAGCGTCCATTCTGTCGTCTGTATAGGCTCCCAGGGTCCTTATATAGTAATGAGAGCGTTTGCAGGGAAACGCACAATAATGCAAATAACGAAATAAATGCAAATTTCTCTTTTAAATAGTTTTTTATTATCATGTACTACCATTTTAGAGGTCAATCACTTCGCAGACTAGTCGCCAGTGCAGCTCAATGCCCTCCAGCGTCCATTCTGTCGTCTGTATAGGCTCCCAGGGTCCTTAAATAGTAATGAGAGCGTTTGCAGGGAAACGCACAATAATGCAAATAACGAAATAAATGCAAATTTCTCTTTTAAATAGTTTTTTATTATCATGTACTACCATTTTAGAGGTCAATCACTTCGCAGACTAGTCGCCAGTGCAGCTCAATGCCCTCCAGCGTCCATTCTGTCGTCTGTATAGGCTCCCAGGGTCCTTATATAGTAATGAGAGCGTTTGCAGTGAAACGCACAATAAGGCAAATAACGAAATAAATGCAAATTTCTCTTTTAAATAGTTTTTTATTATCATGTACTACCATTTTAGAGGTCAATCACTTCGCAGACTAGTCGCCAGTGCAGCTCAATGCCCTCCAGCGTCCATTCTGTCGTCTGTATAGGCTCCCAGGGTCCTTATATAGTAATGAGAGCGTTTGCAGGGAAACGCACAATAATGCAAATAACGAATTAAATGCAAATTTCTCTTTTAAATAGTTTTTTATTATCATGTACTACCATTTTAGAGGTCAATCACTTCGCAGACTAGTCGCCAGTGCAGCTCAATGCCCTCCAGCGTCCATTCTGTCGTCTGTATAGGCTCCCAGGGTCCTTATATAGTAATGAGAGCGTTTGCAGTGAAACGCACAATAATGCAAATAACGAAATAAATGCAAATTTCTCTTTTAAATAGTTTTTTATTATCATGTACTACCATTTTAGAGGTCAATCACTTCGCAGACTAGTCGCCAGTGCAGCTCAATGCCCTCCAGCGTCCATTCTGTCGTCTGTATAGGCTCCCAGGGTCCTTATATAGTAATGAGAGCGTTTGCAGGGAAACGCACAATAATGCAAATAACGAAATAAATGCAAATTTCTCTTTTAAATAGTTTTTTTATTATCATGTACTACCATTTTAGAGGTCAATCACTTCGCAGACTAGTCGCCAGTGCAGCTCAATGCCCTCCAGCGTCCATTCTGTCGTCTGTATAGGCTCCCAGGGTCCTTATATAGTAATGAGAGCGTTTGCAGTGAAACGCACAATAATGCAAATAACGAAATAAATGCAAATTTCTCTTTTAAATAGTTTTTTATTATCATGTACTACCATTTTAGAGGTCAATCACTTCGCAGACTAGTCGCCAGTGCAGCTCAATGCCCTCCAGCGTCCATTCTGTCGTCTGTATAGGCTCCCAGGGTCCTTATATAGTAATGAGAGCGTTTGCAGGGAAACGCACAATAATGCAAATAACGAAATAAATGCAAATTTCTCTTTTAAATAGTTTTTTATTATCATGTACTACCATTTTAGAGGTCAATCACTTCGCAGACTAGTCGCCAGTGCAGCTCAATGCCCTCCAGCGTCCATTCTGTCGTCTGTATAGGCTCCCAGGGTCCTTATATAGTAATGAGAGCGTTTGCAGGTAACGCACAATAATGCAAATAACGAAATAAATGCAAATTTCTCTTTTAAATAGTTTTTTTTATCATGTACTACCATTTTAGCGGTCAATCACTTCGCAGACTAGTCGCCAGTGCAGCTCAATGCCCTCCAGCGTCCATTCTGTCGTCTGTATAGGCTCCCAGGGTCCTTATATAGTAATGAGAGCGTTTGCAGGGAAACGCACAATAATGCAAATAACGAAATAAATGCAAATTTCTCTTTTAAATAGTTTTTTATTATCATGTACTACCATTTTAGAGGTCAATCACTTCGCAGACTAGTCGCCAGTGCAGCTCAATGCCCTCCAGCGTCCATTCTGTCGTCTGTAAAGGCTCCCAGGGTCCTTATATAGTAATGAGAGCGTTTGCAGTGAAACGCACAATAATGCAAATAACGAAATAAATGCAAATTTCTCTTTTAAATAGTTATTTATTATCATGTACTACCATTTTAGAGGTCAATCACTTCGCAGACTAGTCGCCAGTGCAGCTCAATGCCCTCCAGCGTCCATTCTGTCGTCTGTATAGGCTCCCAGGGTCCTTATATAGTAATGAGAGCGTTTGCAGGGAAACGCACAATAATGCAAATAACGAAATAAATGCAAATTTCTCTTTTAAATAGTTTTTTATTATCATGTACTACCATTTTAGAGGTCAATCACTTCGCAGACTAGTCGCCAGTGCAGCTCAATGCCCTCCAGCGTCCATTCTGTCGTCTGTATAGGCTCCCAGGGTCCTTATATAGTAATGAGAGCGTTTGCAGTGAAACGCACAATAATGCAAATAACGAAATAAATGCAAATTTTTCTTTTAAATAGTTTTTTATTATCATGTACTACCATTTTAGAGGTCAATCACTTCGCAGACTAGTCGCCAGTGCAGCTCAATGCCCTCCAGCGTCCATTCTGTCGTCTGTATAGGCTCCCAGGGTCCTTATATAGTAATGAGAGCGTTTGCAGGGAAACGCACAATAATGCAAATAACGAAATAAATGCAAATTTCTCTTTTAAATAGTTTTTTATTATCATGTACTACCATTTTAGAGGTCAATCACTTCGCAGACTAGTCGCCAGTGCAGCTCAATGCCCTCTAGCGTCCATTCTGTCGTCTGTATAGGCTCCCAGGGTCCTTATATAGTAATGAGAGCGTTTGCAGTGAAACGCACAATAATGCAAATAACGAAATAAATGCAAATTTCTCTTTTAAATAGTTTTTTATTATCATGTACTACCATTTTAGAGGTCAATCACTTCGCAGACTAGTCGCCAGTGCAGCTCACTGCCCTCCAGCGTCCATTCTGTCGTCTGTATAGGCTCCCAGGGTCCTTATATAGTAATGAGAGCGTTTGCAGTGAAACGCACAATAATGCAAATAACGAAATAAATGCAAATTTCTCTTTTAAATAGTTTTTTATTATCATGTACTACCATTTTAGAGGTCAATCACTTCGCAGACTAGTCGCCAGTGCAGCTCAATGCCCTCCAGCGTCCATTCTGTCGTCTGTATAGGCTCCCAGGGTCCTTATATAGTAATGAGAGCGTTTGCAGGGAAACGCACAATAATGCAAATAACGAAATAAATGCAAATTTCTCTTTTAAATAGTTTTTTATTATCATGTACTACCATTTTAGAGGTCAATCACTTCGCAGACTAGTCGCCAGTGCAGCTCAATGCCCTCCAGCGTCCATTCTGTCGTCTGTATAGGCTCCCAGGGTCCTTATATAGTAATGAGAGCGTTTGCAGTGAAACGCACAATAATGCAAATAACGAAATAAATGCAAATTTCTCTTTTAAATAGTTTTTTATTATCATGTACTACCATTTTAGAGGTCAATCACTTCGCAGACTAGTCGCCAGTGCAGCTCAATGCCCTCCAGCGTCCATTCTGTCGTCTGTATAGGCTCCCAGGGTCCTTATATAGTAATGAGAGCGTTTGCAGGGAAACGCACAATAATGCAAATAACGAAATAAATGCAAATTTCTCTTTTAAATAGTTTTTTATTATCATGTACTACCATTTTAGAGGTCAATCACTTCGCAGACTAGTCGCCAGTGCAGCTCAATGTCCTCCAGCGTCCATTCTGTCGTCTGTATAGGCTCCCAGGGTCCTTATATAGTAATGAGAGCGTTTGCAGGGAAACGCACAATAATGCAAATAACGAAATAAATGCAAATTTCTCTTTTAAATAGTTTTTTATTATCATGTACTACCATTTTAGAGGTCAATCACTTCGCAGACTAGTCGCCAGTGCAGCTCAATGCCCTCCAGCGTCCATTCTGTCGTCTGTATAGGCTCCCAGGGTCCTTATATAGTAATGAGAGCGTTTGCAGGTAACGCACAATAATGCAAATAACGAAATAAATGCAAATTTCTCTTTTAAATAGTTTTTTTTTTTATCATGTACTACCATTTTAGAGGTCAATCACTTCGCAGACTAGTCGCCAGTGCAGCTCAATGCCCTCCAGCGTCCATTCTGTCGTCTGTATAGGCTCCCAGGGTCCTTATATAGTAATGAGAGCGTTTGCAGGGAAACGCACAATAATGCAAATAACGAAATAAATGCAAATTTCTCTTTTAAATAGTTTTTTATTATCATGTACTACCATTTTAGAGGTCAATCACTTCGCAGACTAGCCGCCAGTGCAGCTCACTGCCCTCCAGCGTCCATTCTGTCGTCTGTATTGGCTCCCAGGGTCCTTATATAGTAATGAGAGCGTTTGCAGTGAAACGCACAATAATGCAAATAACGAAATAAATGCAAATTTCTCTTTTAAATAGTTATTTATTATCATGTACTACCATTTTAGAGGTCAATCACTTCGCAGACTAGTCGCCAGTGCAGCTCAATGCCCTCCAGCGTCCATTCTGTCGTCTGTATAGGCTCCCATGGTCCTTATATAGTAATGAGAGCGTTTGCAGGGAAACGCACAATAATGCAAATAACGAAATAAATGCAAATTTCTCTTTTAAATAGTTTTTTATAATCATGTACTACCATTTTAGAGGTCAATCACTTCGCAGACTAGTCGCCAGTGCAGCTCAATGCCCCCCAGCGTCCATTCTGTCGTCTGTATAGGCTCCCAGGGTCCTTATATAGTAATGAGAGCGTTTGCAGTGAAACGCACAATAATGCAAATAACGAAATAAATGCAAATTTCTCTTTTAAATAGTTTTTTATTATCATGTACTACCATTTTAGAGGTCAATCACTTCGCAGACTAGTCGCCAGTGCAGCTCAATGCCCTCCAGCGTCCATTCTGTCGTCTGTATAGGCTCCCAGGGTCCTTATATAGTAATGAGAGCGTTTGCAGGGAAACGCACAATAATGCAAATAACGAAATAAATGCAAATTTCTCTTTTAAATAGTTTTTTATTATCATGTACTACCATTTTAGAGGTCAATCACTTCGCAGACTAGTCGCCAGTGCAGCTCAATGCCCTCTAGCGTCCATTCTGTCGTCTCTATAGGCTCCCAGGGGTCCTTATATAGTAATGAGAGCGTTTGCAGTGAAACGCACAATAATGCAAATAACGAAATAAATGCAAATTTCTCTTTTAAATAGTTTTTTATTATCATGTACTACCATTTTAGAGGTCAATCACTTCGCAGACTAGTCGCCAGTGCAGCTCACTGCCCTCCAGCGTCCATTCTGTCGTCTGTATAGGCTCCCAGGGTCCTTATATAGTAATGAGAGCGTTTGCAGTGAAACGCACAATAATGCAAATAACGAAATAAATGCAAATTTCTCTTTTAAATAGTTTTTTATTATCATGTACTACCATTTTAGAGGTCAATCACTTCGCAGACTAGTCGTCAGTGCAGCTCAATGCCCTCCAGCGTCCATTCTGTCGTCTGTATAGGCTCCCAGGGTCCTTATATAGTAATGAGAGCGTTTGCAGGGAAACGCACAATAATGCAATAACGAAATAAATGCAAATTTCTCTTTAAATAGTTTTTTATTATCATGTACTACCATTTTAGAGGTCAATCACTTCGCAGACTAGTCGCCAGTGCAGCTCAATGCCCTCCAGCGTCCATTCTGTCGTCTGTATAGGCTCCCAGGGTCCTTATATAGTAATGAGAGCGTTTGCAGTGAAACGCACAATAATGCAAATAACGAAATAAATGCAAATTTCTCTTTTAAATAGTTTTTTATTATCATGTACTACCATTTTAGAGGTCAATCACTTCGCAGACTAGTCGCCAGTGCAGCTCAATGCCCTCCAGCGTCCATTCTGTCGTCTGTATAGGCTCCCAGGGTCCTTATATAGTAATGAGAGCGTTTGCAGGGAAACGCACAATAATGCAAATAACGAAATAAATGCAAATTTCTCTTTTAAATAGTTTTTTATTGTCATGTACTACCATTTTAGAGGTCAATCACTTCGCAGACTAGTCGCCAGTGCAGCTCAATGCCCTCCAGCGTCCATTCTGTCGTCTGTATAGGCTCCCAGGGTCCTTATATAGTAATGAGAGCGTTTGCAGTGAAAACGCACAATAATGCAAATAACGAAATAAATGCAAATTTCTCTTTTAAATAGTTTTTTATTATCATGTACTACCATTTTTGAGGTCAATCACTTCGCAGACTAGTCGCCAGTGCAGCTCAAGCCCTCCAGCGTCCATTCTGTCGTCTGTATAGGGCTCCCAGGGTCCTTATATAGTAATGAGAGCGTTTGCAGGGAAACGCACAATAATGCAAATAACGAAATAAATGCAAATTTCTCTTTTAAATAGTTTTTTATTATCATGTACTACCATTTTAGAGGTCAATCACTTCGCAGACTAGTCGCCAGTGCAGCTCAATGCCCTCCAGCGTCCATTCTGTCGTCTGTATAGGCTCCCAGGGTCCTTATATAGTAATGAGAGCGTTTGCAGTGAAACGCACAATAATGCAAATAACGAAATAAATGCAAATTTCTCTTTTAAATAGTTTTTTATTATCATGTACTACCATTTTAGAGGTCAATCACTTCGCAGACTAGTCGCCAGTGCAGCTCAATGCCCTCCAGCGTCCATTCTGTCGTCTGTATAGGCTCCCAGGGTCCTTATATAGTAATGAGAGCGTTTGCAGGAAACGCACAATAATGCAAATAACGAAATAAATGCAAATTTCTCTTTTAAATAGTTTTTTATTATCATGTACTACCATTTTAGAGGTCAATCACTTCGCAGACTAGTCGCCAGTGCAGCTCAATGCCCTCCAGCGTCCATTCTGTCGTCTGTATAGGCTCCCAGGGTCCTTATATAGTAATGAGAGCGTTTGCAGTGAAACGCACAATAATGCAAATAACGAAATAAATGCAAATTTCTCTTTTAAATAGTTTTTTATTATCATGTACTACCATTTTAGAGGTCAATCACTTCGCAGACTAGTCGCCAGTGCAGCTCAATGCCCTCCAGCGTCCATTCTGTCGTCTGTATAGGCTCCCAGGGTCCTTATATAGTAATGAGAGCGTTTGCAGGGAAACGCACAATAATGCAAACAACGAAATAAATGCAAATTTCTCTTTTAAATAGTTTATTATTATCATGTACTACCATTTTAGAGGTCAATCACTTCGCAGACTAGTCGCCAGTGCAGCTCAATGCCCTCCAGCGTCCATTCTGTCGTCTGTATAGGCTCCCATGGTCCTTATATAGTAATGAGAGCGTTTGCAGTGAAACACACAATAATTCAAATAACGAAATAAATGCAAAATTTCTCTTTTAAATAGTTTTTTATTATCATGTACTACCATTTTAGAGGTCAATCACTTCGCAGACTAGTCGCCAGTGCAGCTCAATGCCCTCCAGCGTCCATTCTGTCGTCTGTATAGGCTCCCAGGGTCCTTATATAGTAATGAGAGCGTTTGCAGTGAAACGCACAATAATGCAAATAACGAAATAAATGCAAATTTCTCTTTTAAATAGTTTTTTATTATCATGTACTACCATTTTAGAGGTCAATCACTTCGCAGACTAGTCGCCAGTGCAGCTCAATGCCCTCCAGCGTCCATTCTGTCGTCTGTATAGGCTCCCAGGGTCCTTATATAGTAATGAGAGCGTTTGCAGTGAAACGCACAATAATGCAAATAACGAAATAAATGCAAATTTCTCTTTTAAATAGTTTTTTATTATCATGTACTACCATTTTAGAGGTCAATCACTTCGCAGACTAGTCGCCAGTGCAGCTCAATGCCCTCCAGCGTCCATTCTGTCGTCTGTATAGGCTCCCAGGGTCCTTATATAGTAATGAGAGCGTTTGCAGGGAAACGCACAATAATGCAAATAACGAAATAAATGCAAATTTCTCTTTTAAATAGTTTTTTATTATCATGTACTACCATTTTAGAGGTCAATCACTTCGCAGACTAGTCGCCAGTGCAGCTCAATGCCCTCCAGCGTCCATTCTGTCGTCTGTATAGGCTCCCAGGGTCCTTATATAGTAATGAGAGCGTTTGCAGGGAAACGCACAATAATGCAAATAACGAAATAAATGCAAATTTCTCTTTTAAATAGTTTTTTATTATCATGTACTACCATTTTAGAGGTCAATCACTTCGCAGACTAGTCGCCAGTGCAGCTCAATGCTCTCCAGCGTCCATTCTGTCGTCTGTATAGGCTCCCAGGGTCCTTATATAGTAATGAGAGCGTTTGCAGTGAAACGCACAATAATGCAAATAACGAAATAAATGCAAATTTCTCTTTTAAATAGTTTTTTATTATCATGTACTACCATTTTAGAGGTCAATCACTTCGCAGACTAGTCGCCAGTGCAGCTCAATGCCCTCCAGCGTCCATTCTGTCGTCTGTATAGGCTCCCAGGGTCCTTATATAGTAATGAGAGCGTTTGCAGTGAAACGCACAATAATGCAAATAACGAAATAAATGCAAATTTCTCTTTTAAATAGTTTTTCATTATCATGTACTACCATTTTAGAGGTCAATCACTTCGCAGACTAGTCGCCAGTGCAGCTCAATGCCCTCCAGCGTCCATTCTGTCGTCTGTATAGGCTCCCAGGGTCGTTATATAGTAATGAGAGCGTTTGCAGTGAAACGCACAATAATGCAAATAACGAAATAAATGCAAATTTCTCTTTTAAATAGTTTTTCATTATCATGTACTACCATTTTAGAGGTCAATCACTTCGCAGACTAGTCGCCAGTGCAGCTCACTGCCCTCCAGCGTCCATTCTGTCGTCTGTATTGGCTCCCAGGGTCCTTATATAGTAATGAGAGCGTTTGCAGTGAAACGCACAATAATGCAAATAACGAAATAAATGCAAATTTCTCTTTTAAATAGTTTTTTATTATCATGTACTACCATTTTAGAGGTCAATCACTTCGCAGACTAGTCGCCAGTGCAGCTCAATGCCCTCCAGCGTCCATTCTGTCGTCTGTATAGGCTCCCAGGGTCCTTATATAGTAATGAGAGCGTTTGCAGTGAAACGCACAATAATGCAAATAACGAAATAAATGCAAATTTCTCTTTTAAATAGTTTTTTATTATCATGTACTACCATTTTAGAGGTCAATCACTTCGCAGACTAGTCGCCAGTGCAGCTCAATGCCCTCCAGCGTCCATTCTGTCGTCTGTATAGGCTCCCAGGGTCCTTATATAGTAATGAGAGCGTTTGCAGTGAAACGCACAATAATGCAAATAACGAAATAAATGCAAATTTCTCTTTTAAATAGTTTTTTTATATCATGTACTACCATTTTAGAGGTCAATCACTTCGCAGACTAGTCGCCAGTGCAGCTCAATGCCCTCCAGCGTCCATTCTGTCGTCTGTATAGGCTCCCAGGGTCCTTATATAGTAATTAGAGCGTTTGCAGGGAAACGCACAATAATGCAAATAACGAAATAAATGCAAATTTCTCTTTTAAATAGTTTTTTATTATCATGTACTACCATTTTAGAGGTCAATCACTTCGCAGACTAGTCGCCAGTGCAGCTCACTGCCCTCCAGCGTCCATTCTGTCGTCTGTATTGGCTCCCAGGGTCCTTATATAGTAATGAGAGCGTTTGCAGTGAAACGCACAATAATGCAAATAACGAAATAAATGCAAATTTCTCTTTTAAATAGTTTTTTATTATCATGTACTACCATTTTAGAGGTCAATCACTTCGCAGACTAGTCGCCAGTGCAGCTCAATGCCCTCCAGCGTCCATTCTGTCGTCTGTATAGGCTCCCAGGGTCCTTATATAGTAATGAGAGCGTTTGCAGGGAAACGCACAATAATGCAAATAACGAAATAAATGCAAATTTCTCTTTTAAATAGTTTTTTATTATCATGTACTACCATTTTAGAGGTCAATCACTTCGCAGACTAGTCGCCAGTGCAGCTCAATGCCCTCCAGCGTCCATTCTGTCGTCTGTATAGGCTCCCAGGGTCCTTATATAGTAATGAGAGCGTTTGCAGGGAAACGCACAATAATGCAAATAACGAAATAAATGCAAATTTCTCTTTTAAATAGTTTTTTATTATCATGTACTACCATTTTAGAGGTCAATCACTTCGCAGACTAGTCGCCAGTGCAGCTCACTGCCCTCCAGCGTCCATTCTGTCGTCTGTATAGGCTCCCAGGGTCCTTATATAGTAATGAGAGCGTTTGCAGTGAAACGCACAATAATGCAAATAACGAAATAAATGCAAATTTCTCTTTTAAATAGTTTTTTTATTATCATGTACTACCATTTTAGAGGTCAATCACTTCGCAGACTAGTCGCCAGTGCAGCTCACTGCCCTCCAGCGTCCATTCTGTCGTCTGTATAGGCTCCCAGGGTCCTTATATAGTAATGAGAGCGTTTGCAGTGAAACGCACAATAATGCAAATAACGAAATAAATGCAAATTTCTCTTTTAAATAGTTTTTTATTATCATGTACTACCATTTTAGAGGTCAATCACTTCGCAGACTAGTCGCCAGTGCAGCTCAATGCCCTCCAGCGTCCATTCTGTTGTCTGTATAGGCTCCCAGGGTCCTTATATAGTAATGAGAGCGTTTGCAGGGAAACGCACAATAATGCAAATAACGAAATAAATGCAAATTTCTCTTTTAAATAGTTTTCTATTATCATGTACTACCATTTTAGAGGTCATCACTTCGCAGACTAGTCGCCAGTGCAGCTCAATGCCCTCCAGCGTCCATTCTGTCGTCTGTATAGGCTCCCAGGGTCCTTATATAGTAATGAGAGCGTTTGCAGGGAAACGCACAATAATGCAAATAACGAAATAAATGCAAATTTCTCTTTTAAATAGTTTTTTATTATCATGTACTACCATTTTAGAGGTCAATCACTTCGCAGACTAGTCGCCAGTGCAGCTCAATGCTTTCCATAGTCCATTCTGTCGTCTGTATAGGTTCCCAGGGTCCTTATATAGTAATGAGAGCGTTTGCAGTGAAACGCACAATAATGCAAATAACGAAATAAATGCAAATTTCTCTTTTAAATAGTTTTTTATTATCATGTACCTACCATTTTAGAGGTCAATCACTTCGCAAACTAGTCGCCAGTGCAGCTCAATGCCCTCCAGCGTCCATTCTGTCGTCTGTATAGGCTCCCAGGGTCCTTATATAGTAATGAGAGCGTTTGCAGTGAAACGCACAATAATGCAAATAACGAAATAAATGCAAATTTCTCTTTTAAATAGATTTTCATTATCATGTACTACCATTTTAGAGGTCAATCACTTCGCAGACTAGTCGCCAGTGCAGCTCAATGCCCTCCAGCGTCCATTCTGTCGTCTGTATAGGCTCCCAGGGTCCTTATATAGTAATGAGAGCGTTTGCAGTGAAACGCACAATAATGCAAATAACGAAATAAATGCAAATTTCTCTTTTAAATAGTTTCTCTATTATCATGTACTACCATTTTAGAGGTCAATCACTTCGCAGACTAGTCGCCAGTGCAGCTCACTGCCCTCCAGCGTCCATTCTGTCGTCTGTATTGGCTCCCAGGGTCCTTATATAGTAATGAGAGCGTTTGCAGTGAAACGCACAATAATGCAAATAACGAAATAAATGCAAATTTCTCTTTTAAATAGTTTTTTTATTATCATGTACTACCATTTTAGAGGTCAATCACTTCGCAGACTAGTCGCCAGTGCAGCTCACTGCCCCCCCAGCGTCCATTCTGTCGTCTGTATTGGCTCCCAGGGTCCCTTATATAGTAATGAGAGCGTTTGCAGGGAAACGCACAATAATGCAAATAACGAAATAAATGCAAATTTCTCTTTTAAATAGTTTTTTATTATCATGTACTACCATTTTAGAGGTCAATCACTTCGCAGACTAGTCGCCAGTGCAGCTCAATGCCCTCCAGCGTCCATTCTGTCGTCTGTATAGGCTCCCAGGGTCCTTATATAGTAATGAGAGTCGTTTGCAGTGAAACGCTACAATAATGCAAATAACGAAATAAATGCAAATTTCTCTTTTAAATAGTTTTTTATTATCATGTACTACCATTTTAGAGGTCAATCACTTCGCAGACTAGTCGCCAGTGCAGCTCACTGCCCTCCAGCGTCCATTCTGTCGTCTGTATTGGCTCCCAGGGTCCTTATATAGTAATGAGAGCGTTTGCAGTGAACGCACAATAATGCAAATAACGAAATAAATGCAAATTTCTCTTTTAAATAGTTTTTTATTATCATGTACTACCATTTTAGAGGTCAATCACTTCGCAGACTAGTCGCCAGTGCAGCTCAATGCCCTCCAGCGTCCATTCTGTCGTCTGTATAGGCTCCCAGGTTCCTTATATAGTAATGAGAGCGTTTGCAGGGAAACGCACAATAATGCAAATAACGAAATAAATGCAAATTTCTCTTTTAAATAGTTTTTTTATTATCATGTACTACCATTTTTTGAGGTCAATCACTTCGCAGACTAGTCGCCAGTGCAGCTCACTGCCCTCCAGCGTCCATTCTGTCGTCTGTATTTGGCTCCCAGGGTCCTTATATAGTAATGAGAGCGTTTGCAGTGAAACGCACAATAATGCAAATAACGAAATAAATGCAAATTTCTCTTTTAAATAGTTTTTTATTATCATGTACTACCATTTTAGAGGTCAATCACTTCGCAGACTAGTCGCCAGTGCAGCTCACTGCCCTCCAGCGTCCATTCTGTCGTCTGTATTGGGCTCCCCAGGGTCCTTATATAGTAATGAGAGGCGTTTGCAGTGAAACGCACAATAATGCAAATAACGAAATAAATGCAAATTTCTCTTGTAAATAGTTTTTTATTATCATGTACTACCATTTTAGAGGTCAATCACTTCGCAGACTAGTCGCCAGTGCAGCTCAATGCCCTCCAGCGTCCTTTCTGTCGTCTGTATAGGCTCCCAGGGTCCTTGTATAGTAATGAGAGCGTTTGCAGGGAAACGCACAATAATGCAAATAACGAAATAAATGCAAATTTCTCTTTTAAATAGTTTTTTATTATCATGTACTGCCATTTTAGAGGTCAATCACTTCGCAGACTAGTCGCCAGTGCAGCACACTGCCCTCCAGCGTCCATTCTGTCGTCTGTATTGGCTCCCAGGGTCCTTATATAGTAATGAGAGCGTTTGCAGTGAAACGCACAATAATGCAAATAACGAAATAAATGCAAATTTCTCTTTTAAATAGTTTTTTATTATCATGTACTACCATTTTAGAGGTCAATCACTTCGCAGACTAGTCGCCATTGCAGCTCAATGCCCTCCAGCGTCCATTCTGTCGTCTGTATAGGCTCCCAGGGTCCTTATATAGTAATGAGAGCGTTTGCAGTGAAACGCACAATAATGCAAATAACGAAATAAATGCAAATTTCTCTTTTAAATAGTTTTTTATTATCATGTACTACCATTTTAGAGGTCAATCACTTCGCAGACTAGTCGCCAGTGCAGCTCAATGCCCTCCAGCGTCCATTCTGTCGTCTGTATAGGCTCCCAGGGTCCTTATATAGTAATGAGAGCGTTTGCAGGGAAACGCACAATAATGCAAATAAACGAAATAAATGCAAATTTCTCTTTTAAATAGATTTTTTATTATCATGTACTACCATTTTAGAGGTCAATCACTTCGCAGACTAGTCGCCAGTGCAGCTCAATGCCCTCCAGCGTCCATTCTGTCGTCTGTATAGGCTCCCAGGGTCCTTATATAGTAATGAGAGCGTTTGCAGTGAAACGCACAATAATGCAAATAACGAAATAAATGCAAATTTCTCTTTTAAATAGTTTTTTATTATCATGTACTACCATTTTAGAGGTCAATCACTTCGCAGACTAGTCGCCAGTGCAGCTCAATGCCCTCCAGCGTCCATTCTGTCGTCTGTATAGGCTCCCAGGGTCCTTATATAGTAATGAGAGCGTTTGCAGGGAAACGCACAATAATGTAAATAACGAAATAAATGCAAATTTCTCTTTTAAATAGTTTTTTTATTATCATGTACTACCATTTTAGAGGTCAATCACTTCGCAGACTAGTCGCCAGTGCAGCTCAATGCCCTCCAGCGTCCATTCTGTCGTCTGTATAGGCTCCCAGGGTCCTTATATAGTAATGAGAGCGTTTGCAGTGAAACGCATAATAATGCAAATAACGAAATAAATGCAAATTTCTCTTTTAAATAGTTTTTTATTATCATGTACTACCATTTTAGAGGTCAATCACTTCGCAGACTAGTCGCCAGTGCAGCTCAATGCCCTCCAGCGTCCATTCTGTCGTCTGTATAGGCTCCCAGGGTCCTTATATAGTAATGAGAGCGTTTGCAGTGAAACGCACAATAATGCAAATAACGAAATAAATGCAAATTTCTCTTTTAAATAGTTTTTTATTATCATGTACTACCATTTTAGAGGTCAATCACTTCGCAGACTAGTCGCCAGTGCAGCTCAATGCCCTCCAGCGTCCATTCTGTCGTCTGTATAGGCTCCCAGGGTCCTTATATAGTAATGAGAGCGTTTGCAGGGAAACGCACAATAATGCAAATAACGAAATAAATGCAAATTTCTCTTTTAAATAGTTTTTTATTATCATGTACTACCATTTTAGAGGTCAATCACTTCGCAGACTAGTCGCCAGTGCAGCTCAATGCCCTCCAGCGTCCATTCTGTCGTCTGTATAGGCTCCCAGGGTCCTTATGTAGTAATGAGAGCGTTTGCAGTGAAACGCACAATAATGCAAATAACGAAATAAATGCAAATTTCTCTTTTAAATAGTTTTTTATTATCATGTACTACCATTTTAGAGGTCAATCACTTCGCAGACTAGTCGCCAGTGCAGCTCAATGCCCTCCAGCGTCCATTCTGTCGTCTGTATAGGCTCCCAGGGTCCTTATATAGTAATGAGAGCGTTTGCAGTGAAACGCACAATAATGCAAATAACGAAATAAATGCAAATTTCTCTTTTAAATAGTTTTTTATTATCATGTACTACCATTTTAGAGGTCAATCACTTCGCAGACTAGTCGCCAGTGCAGCTCACTGCCCTCCAGCGTCCATTCTGTCGTCTGTATAGGCTCCCAGGGTCCTTATATAGTAATGAGAGCGTTTGCAGGGAAACGCACAATAATGCAAATAACGAAATAAATGCAAATTTCTCTTTTAAATAGTTTTTTATTATCATGTACTACCATTTTAGAGGTCAATCACTTCGCAGACTAGTCGCCAGTGCAGCTCAATGCCCTCCAGCGTCCATTCTGTCGTCTGTATAGGCTCCCAGGGTCCTTATATAGTAATGAGAGCGTTTGCAGTGAAACGCACAATAATGCAAATAACGAAATAAATGCAAATTTCTCTTTTAAATAGTTTTTTATTATCATGTACGGTCAATCACTTCGCAGACTAGTCGCCAGTGCAGCTCAATGCCCTCCAGCGTCCATTCTGTCGTCTGTATAGGCTCCCAGGGTCCTTATATAGTAATGAGAGCGTTTGCAGGGAAACGCACAATAATGCAAATAACGAATTAAATGCAAATTTCTCTTTTAAATAGTTTTTTATTATCATGTACTACCATTTTAGAGGTCAATCACTTCGCAGACTAGTCGCCAGTGCAGCTCACTGCCCTCCAGCGTCCATTCTGTCGTCTGTATAGGCTCCCAGGGTCCTTATATACTAATGAGAGCGTTTGCAGGGAAACTCACAATAATGCAAACAACTAAATAAATGCAAATTTCCATTTTAAATAGTTTTTTATTATCATGTACTACCATTTTAGAGGTCAATCACATTGCTGACTAGTCGCCACTGCAGCTCACTGCCCTCCAGCGTCCATTCTGTCGTGTGTATAGGCTCCCAGGTTCCTTATATAGTAATGAGAGCGTTTGCAGGAAAACGCACAATAATGCAAATAACGAAATAAATGCAAATTTCCATTTTAAATAGTTTTTTATTATCATGTAGTACCATTTTAGAGGTCAATCACATTGCTGACTAGTCGCCACTGCAACTCACTGCCCTCCAGCGTCCATTCTGTCGTCTGTATAGGCTCCCAGGGTCCTTACATAGTAATGAGAGCGTTTGCAGGGAAACGCACAATAATGCAAATAACGAAATAAATGCAAATTTCCATTTTAAATAGTTTTTTATTATCATGTACTACCATTTTAGAGGTCAATCACATTGCTGACTAGTCGCCACTGCAGCTCACTGCCCTCCAGCGTCCATTCTGTCGTCTGTATAGGCTCCCAGGGTCCTTATATAGTAATGAGAGCGTTTGCAGGGAAACGCACAATAATGCAAATAACGAAATAAATGCAAATTTCCATTTTAAATAGTTTTTTATTATCATGTACTACCATTTTAGAGGTCAATCACATTGCTGACTAGTCGCCACTGCAGCTCACTGCCCTCCAGCGTCCACTCTGTCGTCTGTATAGGCTCCCAGGGTCCTTATATAGTAATGAGAGCGTTTGCAGGGAAACGCACAATAATGCAAATAACGTAATAAATGCAAATTTCCATTTTAAATAGTTTTTTATTATCATGTACTACCATTTTAGAGGTCAATCACATTGCTGACTAGTCGCCACTGCAGCTCACTGCCCTCCAGCGTCCATTCTGTCGTCTGTATAGGCTCCCAGGGTCCTTATATAGTAATGAGAGCGTTTGCAGGGAAACGCACAATAATGCAAATAACGAAATAAATGCAAATTTCCATTTTAAATAGTTTTTTATTATCATGTACTACCATTTTAGAGGTCAATCACATTGCTGACTAGTCGCCACTGCAACTCACTGCCCTCCAGCGTCCATTCTGTCGTCTGTATAGGCTCCCAGGGTCCTTATATAGTAATGCGAGCGTTTGCAGGGAAACGCACAATAATGCAAATAACGAAATAAATGCAAATTTCTCATTTAAATAGTTTTTTATTATCATGTACTACCATTTTAGAGGTCAATCACATTGCTGACTAGTCGCCACTGCAGCTCACTGCCCTCCAGCGTCCATTCTGTCGTCTGTATAGGCTCCCAGGGTCCTTATATAGTAATGAGAGCGTTTGCAGGGAAACGCACAATAATGCAAATAACGAAATAAATGCAAATTTCCATTTTAAATAGTTTTTTATTATCATGTACTACCATTTTAGAGGTCAATCACATTGCTGACTAGTCGCCACTGCAACTCACTGCCCTCCAGCGTCCATTCTGTCGTCTGTATAGAATCCCAGGATCCTTATATAGTAATGCGAGCGTTTGCAGGGAAACGCACAATAATGCAAATAACGAAATAAATGCAAATTTCTCATTTAAATAGTTTTTTATTATCATGTACTACCATTTTAGAGGTCAATCACATTGCTGACTAGTCGCCACTGCAGCTCACTGCCCTCCAGCGTCCATTCTGTCGTCTGTATAGGCTCCCAGGGTCCTTATATAGTAATGAGAGCGTTTGCAGGGAAACGCACAATAATGCAAATAACGAAATAAATGCAAATTTCCATTTTAAATAGTTTTTTATTATCATGTACTACCATTTTAGAGGTCAATCACATTGCTGACTAGTCGCCACTGCAGCTCACTGCCCTCCAGCGTCCATTCTGTCGTCTGTATAGGCTCCCAGGGTCCTTATATAGTAATGAGAGCGTTTGCAGGGAAACGCACAATAATGCAAATAACGAAATAAATGCAAATTTCCATTTTAAATAGTTTTTTATTATCATGTACTACCATTTTAGAGGTCAATCACATTGCTGACTAGTCGCCACTGCAGCTCACTGCCCTCCAGCGTCCATTCTGTCGTCTGTATAGGCTCCCAGGGTCCTTATATAGTAATGAGAGCGTTTGCAGGGAAACGCACAATAATGCAAATAACGAAATAAATGCAAATTTCCATTTTAAATAGTTTTTTATTATCATGTACTACCATTTTAGAGGTCAATCACATTGCTGACTAGTCGCCACTGCAGCTCACTGCCCTCCAGCGTCCATTCTGTCGTCTGTATAGGCTCCCAGGGTCCTTATATAGTAATGAGAGCGTTTGCAGGGAAACGCACAATAATGCAAATAACGAAATAAATGCAAATTTCCATTTTAAATAGTTTTTTATTATCATGTACTACCATTTTAGAGGTCAATCACATTGCTGACTAGTCGCCACTGCAGCTCACTGCCCTCCAGCGTCCATTCTGTCGTCTGTATAGGCTCCCAGGGTCCTTATATAGTAATGAGAGCGTTTGCAGGGAAACGCACAATAATGCAAATAACGAAATAAATGCAAATTTCCATTTTAAATAGTTTTTTATTATCATGTACTACCATTTTAGAGGTCAATCACATTGCTGACTAGTCGCCACTGCAACTCACTGCCCTCCAGCGTCCATTCTGTCGTCTGTATAGGCTCCCAGGGTCCTTATATAGTAATGCGAGCGTTTGCAGGGAAACGCACAATAATGCAAATAACGAAATAAATGCAAATTTCTCATTTAAATAGTTTTTTATTATCATGTACTACCATTTTAGAAGTCAATCACATTGCTGACTAGTCGCCACTGCAGCTCACTGCCCTCCAGCGTCCATTCTGTCGTCTGTATAGGCTCCCAGGGTCCTTATATAGTAATGAGAGCGTTTGCAGGGAAACGCACAATAATGCAAATAACGAAATAAATGCAAATTTCCATTTTAAATAGTTTTTTATTATCATGTACTACCATTTTAGAGGTCAATCACATTGCTGACTAGTCGCCACTGCAACTCACTGCCCTCCAGCGTCCATTCTGTCGTCTGTATAGAATCCCAGGATCCTTATATAGTAATGCGAGCGTTTCCAGAGAAACGCACAATAATGCAAATAACGAAATAAATGCAAATTTCTCATTTAAATAGTTTTTTATTATCATGTACTACCATTTTAGAGGTCAATCACATTGCTGACTAGTCGCCACTTCAGCTCACTGCCCTCCAGCGTCCATTCTGTCGTCTGTATAGGCTCCCAGGGTCCTTATATAGTAATAAGAGCGTTTGCAGGGAAACGCACAATAATGCAAATAACGAAATAAATGCAAATTTCCATTTTAAATAGTTTTTTATTATCATGTACTACCATTTTAGAGGTCAATCACATTGCTGACTAGTCGCCACTGCAGCTCACTGCCCTCCAGCGTCCATTCTGTCGTCTGTATAGGCTCCCAGTTTCCTTATATAGTAATGAGAGCGTTTGCAGGGAAACGCACAATAATGCAAATAACGAAATAAATGCAAATTTCCATTTTAAATAGTTTTTTATTATCATGTACTACCATTTTAGAGGTCAATCACATTGCTGACTAGTCGCCACTGCAGCTCACTGCCCTCCAGCGTCCATTCTGTCGTCTGTATAGGCTCCCAGGGTCCTTATATAGTAATGAGAGCGTTTGCAGGGAAACGCACAATAATGCAAATAACGAAATGAATGCAAATTTCCATTTTAAATAGTTTTTTATTATCATGTACTACCATTTTAGAGGTCAATCACATTGCTGACTAGTCGCCACTGCAGCTCACTGCCCTCCAGCGTCCATCCTGTCGTGTGTATAGGCTCCCAGGTTCCTTATATAGTAATGAGAGCGTTTGCAGGGAAACGCACAATAATGCAAATAACGAAATAAATGCAAATTTCCATTTTAAATAGTTTTTTATTATCATATACTACCATTTTAGAGGTCAATCACATTGCTGACTAGTCGCCACTGCAACTCACTGCCCTCCAGCGTCCATTCTGTCGTCTGTATAGGCTCCCAGGGTCCTTATATAGTAATGAGAGCGTTTGCAGGGAAACGCACAATAATGCAAATAACGAAATAAATGCAAATTTCCATTTTAAATAGTTTTTTATTATCATGTACTACCATTTTAGAGGTCAATCACATTGCTGACTAGTCGCCACTGCAGCTCACTGCCCTCCAGCGTCCATTCTGTCGTCTGTATAGGCTCCCAGGGTCCTTATATAGTAATGAGAGCGTTTGCAGGGAAACGCACAATAATGCAAATAACGAAATAAATGCAAATTTCCATTTTAAATAGTTTTTTATTATCATGTACTACCATTTTAGAGGTCAATCACATTGCTGACTAGTCGCCACTGCAGCTCACTGCCCTCCAGCGTCCATTCTGTAGTCTGTATAGGCTCCCAGGGTCCTTATATAGTAATGAGAGCGTTTGCAGGGAAACGCACAATTATGCAAATAACGAAATAAATGCAAATTTCCATTTTAAATAGTTTTTTATTATCATGTACTACCATTTTAGAGGTCAATCACATTGCTGACTAGTCGCCACTGCAGCTCACTGCCCTCCAGCGTCCATTCTGTCGTCTGTATAGGCTCCCAGGGTCCTTATATAGTAATGAGAGCGTTTGCAGGGAAACGCACAATAATGCAAATAACGAAATAAATGCAAATTTCCATTTTAAATAGTTTTTTATTATCATGTACTACCATTTTAGAGGTCAATCACATTGCTGACTAGTCGCCACTGCAACTCACTGCCCTCCAGCGTCCATTCTGTCGTCTGTATAGGCTCCCAGGGTCCTTATATAGTAATGCGAGCGTTTGCAGGGAAACGCACAATAATGCAAATAACGAAATAAATGCAAATTTCTCATTTAAATAGTTTTTTATTATCATGTACTACCATTTTAGAGGTCAATCACATTGCTGACTAGTCGCCACTGCAGCTCACTGCCCTCCAGCGTCCATTCTGTCGTCTGTATAGGCTCCCAGGGTCCTTATATAGTAATGAGTGCGTTTGCAGGGAAACGCACAATAATGCAAATAACGAAATAAATGCAAATTTCCATTTTAAATAGTTTTTTATTATCATGTACTACCATTTTAGAGGTCAATCACATTGCTGACTAGTCGCCACTGCAACTCACTGCCCTCCAGCGTCCATTCTGTCGTCTGTATAGAATCCCAGGGTCCTTATATAGTAATGCGAGCGTTTGCAGGGAAACGCACAATAATGCAAATAACGAAATAAATGCAAATTTCTCATTTAAATAGTTTTTTATTATCATGTACTACCATTTTAGAGGTCAATCACATTGCTGACTAGTCGCCACTGCAGCTCACTGCCCTCCAGCGTCCATTCTGTCGTCTGTATAGGCTCCCAGGGTCCTTATATAGTAATGAGAGCGTTTGCAGGGAAACGCACAATAATGCAAATAACGAAATAAATGCAAATTTCCATTTTAAATAGTTTTTTATTATCATGTACTACCATTTTAGAGGTCAATCACATTGCTGACTAGTCGCCACTGCAGCTCACTGCCCTCCAGCGTCCATTCTGTCGTCTGTATAGGCTCCCAGTTTCCTTATATAGTAATGAGAGCGTTTGCAGGGAAACGCACAATACTGCAAATAACGAAATAAATGCAAATTTCCATTTTTAATAGTTTTTTATTATCATGTACTACCATTTTAGAGGTCAATCACATTGCTGACTAGTCGCCACTGCAGCTCACTGCCCTCGAGCGTCCATTCTGTCGTCTGTATAGGCTCCCAGGGTCCTTATATAGTAATGAGAGCGTTTGCAGGGAAACGCACAATAATGCAAATAACGAAATAAATGCAAATTTCCATTTTAAATAGTTTTTTATTATCATGTACTACCATTTTAGAGGTCAATCACTTCGCAGACTAGTCGCCAGTGCAGCTCACTGCCCTCCAGCGTCCATTCTGTCGTCTGTATAGGCTCCCAGGGTCCTTATATGGAAATGAGAGCGTTTGCAGGGAAATGCACAATGATGCAAATAACGAAATAAATGCAAATTTCTCTTTTAAATAGTTTTTTATTATCATGTACTACCATTTTAGAGGTCAATCACTTCGCAGACTAGTCGCCAGTGCAGCTCACTGCCCTCCAGCGTCCATTCTGTCGTCTGTATAGGCTCCCAGGGTCCTTATATACTAATGAGAGCGTCTGCAGGGAAACGCACAATAAAGCAAAAAACGAAATAAATGCAAATTTCCACTTTAAATAGTTTTTTATTATCATGTACTACCATTTTATGGAACAATCACATTGCTGACTAGTCGCCACTGCAGCTCACTGCCTTCCAGCGTCCATTCTGTCGTCTGTATAGGCTCCCAGGGTCCTTATATAGTAATGAGAGCGTCTGCAGGGAAACGCACAATTATGCAAATAACGAAATAAATGCAAATTTCCATTTTAAATAGTTTTTTATTATCATGTACTACCATTTTAGAGGTCAGTCACATTGCTGACTAGTCGCCACTGCAGCTCACTGCCCTCCAGCGTCCATTCAGTCGTGTGTATAGGCTCCCAGGGTCCTTATATGGTAATGAGAGCGTTTGCAGGGAAACTCACAATAATGCAAATAACGAAATAAATGCAAATTTCTCTTTTAAATAGTTTATTATTATCATTTACTACCATTTTAGAGGTCAATCACTTCGCAGACTAGTCGCCAGTGCAGCTCACAGGCATCCAGTGTCCATTCTGTCGTCTGTATAGGCTCCCAGGGTCCTTATATAGTAATGAGAGCGTTTGCAGGGAAACGCACAATAATGCAAATAACGAAATAAATGCAAATTTCTCTTATAAATAGTTTTTTATTATCATGTACTACCATTTTAGAGGTCAATCACTTCGCAGACTAGTCGCCAGTGCAGCTCACTGCCCTCCAGCGTCCATTCTGTCGTCTGTATAGGCTCCCAGGGTCCTTATATACTAATGAGAGCGTCTGCAGGGAAACGCACAATAATGCAAATAACGAAATAAATGCAAATTTCCATTTTAAATAGTTTTTTATTATCATGTACTACCATTTTAGAGGTCAATCACATTGCTGACTAGTCGCCACTGCAGCTCACTGCCCTCCAGCTTCCATTCTGTCGTCTGTATAGGCTCCCAGGGTCCTTATATAGTAATGAGAGCGTTTGCAGGGAAACGCACAATAATGCAAATAACGAAATAAATGCAAATTTCCATTTTAAATAGTTTTTTATTATCATATACTAAAAATTTTAGAGGTCAATCACTTCGCAGACTAGTCGCCTGTGCAGCTCACTGCCCTCCAGCGTCCATTCTGTCGTCTGTATAGGCTCCCAGGGTCCTTATATAGTAATGAGAGCGTCTGCAGGGAAACGCACAATAATGCAAATAACGAAATAAATGCAAATTTCCATTTTAAATAGTTTTTTATTATCATGTACTACCATTTTAGAGGTCAATCACAATGCTGACTAGTCGCTACTGCAGCTCACTGCCCTCCAGCGTCCATTCTGTCGTCCGTATAGGCTCCCAGGGTCCTTATATAGTAATGAGAGCGTCTGCAGGGAAACGCACAATTATGCAAATAACGAAATAAATGCGAATTTCCATTTTAAATAGTTTTTTATTATCATGTACTACCATTTTAGAGGTCAGTCACATTGCTGACTAGTCGCCACTGCAGCTCACTGCCCTCCAGCGTCCATTCAGTCGTCTGTATAGGCTCCCAGGGTCCTTATATAGTAATGAGAGCGTTTGCAGGGAAACTCACAATAATGCAAATAACGAAATAAATGCAAATTTCTCTTTTAAATAGTTTATTATTATCATTTACTACCATTTTAGAGGTCAATCACTTCGCAGACTAGTCGCCAGTGCAGCTCACAGGCATCCAGTGTCCATTCTCTCGTCTGTATAGGCTCCCAGGGTCCTTAT
Source organism: Locusta migratoria (assembly GCA_026315105.1). NCBI lineage: Eukaryota > Metazoa > Arthropoda > Insecta > Orthoptera > Acrididae > Locusta > Locusta migratoria. Next base: position 124,079 of record JAOYRU010001285.1, on the reverse strand, counting down.
ATAGTAATGAGAGCGTTTGCAGGGAAACGCACAATAATGCAAATAACGAAATAAATGCAAATTTCTCTTATAAATAGTTTTTTATTATCATGTACTACCATTTTAGAGGTCAATCACTTCGCAGACTAGTCGCCAGTGCAGCTCACTGCCCTCCAGCGTCCATTCTGTCGTCTGTATAGGCTCCCAGGGTCCTTATATACTAATGAGAGCGTCTGCAGGGAAACGCACAATAATGCAAATAACGAAATAAATGCAAATTTCCATTTTAAATAGTTTTTTATTATCATGTACTACCATTTTAGAGATCAATCACATTGCTGACTAGTCGCCACTGCAGCTCACTGCCCTCCAGCGTCCATTCTGTCGTCTGTATAGGCTCCCAGGTTCCTTATATAGTAATGAGAGCGTTTGCAGGGAAACGCACAATACTGCAAATAACGAAATAAATGCAAATTTCCATTTTTAATAGTTTTTTATTATCATGTACTACCATTTTAGAGGTCAATCACATTGCTGACTAGTCGCCACTGCAGCTCACTGCCCTCCAGCGTCCATTCTGTCGTGTGTATAGGCTCCCAGGGTCCTTATATAGTAATGAGAGCGTTTGCAGGGAAACGCACAATAATGCAAATAACGAAATAAATGCAAATTTCCATTTTAAATAGTTTTTTATTATCATATACTAAAAATTTTAGAGGTCAATCACTTCGCAGACTAGTCGCCTGTGCAGCTCACTGCCCTCCAGCGTCCATTCTGTCGTCTGTATAGGCTCCCAGGGTCCTTATATAGTAATGAGAGCGTTTGCAGGGAAACGCACAATAATGCAAATAACGAAATAAATGCAAATTTCTCTTTTAAATAGTTTTTTATTGTCATGTACTACCATTTTAGAGGTCAATCACTTCGCAGACTAGTCGCCAGTGCAGCTCACTGCCCTCCAGCGTCCATTCTGTCGTCTGTATAGGCTCCCAGGGTCCTTATATACTAATGAGAGCGTCTGCAGGGAACCGCACAATAATGCAAATAACGAAATAAATGCAAGTTTCCATTTTAAATAGTTTTTTATTATCAAGTACTACCATTTTAGAGGTCCATCACATTGCTGACTAGACGCCACTGCAGCTCACTGCCCTCCAGCGTCCATTCTGTCGTCTGTATAGGCTCCCAGGTTCCTTATATAGTAATGAGAGCGTTTGCAGGGAAACGCACAATAATGCAAATAACGAAATAAATGCAAATTTCCATTTTAAATAGTTTTTAATTATCATGTACTACCATTTTAGAGGTCAATCACATTGCTGACTAGTCGCCACTGCAGCTCACTGCCCTCCAGCGTCCATTCTGTCGTCTGTATAGGCTCCCAGGGTCCTTATATAGTAATGAGAGCGTTTGCAGGGAAACGCAAAATAATGCAAATAACGAAATAAATGCAAATTTCCATTTTAAATAGTTTTTTATTATCAGGTACTACCATTTTAGAGGTCAATCACATTGCTGACTAGTGGCCACTGCATCTCACTGCCCTCCAGCGTCCATTCTGTCGTCTGTATAGGCTCCCAGGGTCCTTATATAGTAATGAGAGCGTTTGCAGGGAAACGCACAATAATGCAAATAACGAAATAAATGCAAATTTCTCTTTTAAATAGTTTTTTATTATCATGTACTACCATTTTAGAGGTCAATCACTTCGCAGACTAGTCGCCAGTGCAGCTCACTGCCCTCCAGCGTCCATTCTGTCGTCTGTATAGGCTCCCAGGGTCCTTATATACTAATGAGAGCGTCTGCAGGGAAACGCACAATAATGCAAATAACGAAATAAATGCAAATTTCCATTTTAAATAGTTTTTTATTATCATGTACTACCATTTTAGATGTCAATCACATTGCTGACTAGTCGCCACTGCAGCTCACTGCCCTCCAGCGTCCATTCTGTCGTCTGTATAGGCTCCCAGGGTCCTTATATAGTAATGAGAGCGTTTGCAGGGAAACGCACAATAATGCAAATAACGAAATAAATGCAAATTTCCATTTTAAATAGTTTTTTATTATCATGTACTACCATTTTAGAGGTCAATCACATTGCTGACTAGTCGCCACTGCAGCTCACTGCCCTCCAGCGTCCATTCTGTCGTCTGTATAGGCTCCCAGGGTCCTTATATAGTAATGAGAGCGTTTGCAGGGAAACGCACAATAATGCAAATAACGAAATAAATGCAAATTTCCATTTTAAATAGTTTTTTATTATCATGTACTACCATTTTAGAGGTCAATCACATTGCTGACTAGTCGCCACTGCAGCTCACTGCCCTCCAGCGTCCATTCTGTCGTCTGTATAGGCTCCCAGGGTCCTTATATAGTAATGAGAGCGTTTGCAGGGAAACGCACAATAATGCAAATAACGAAATAAATGCAAATTTCCATTTTAAATAGTTTTTTATTGTCATGTACTACCATTTTAGAGGTCAATCACATTGCTGACTAGTCGCCACTGCAGCTCACTGCCCTCCAGCGTCCATTCTGTCGTCTGTATAGGCTCCCAGGGTCCTTATATAGTAATGAGAGCGTTTGCAGGGAAACGCACTATAATGCAAATAACGAAATTAATGCAAATTTCCATTTTAAATTGTTTTTTATTATCATGTACTACCATTTTAGAGGTCAATCACATTGCTGACTAGTCGCCACTGCAGCTCACTGCCCTCCAGCGTCCATTCTGTCGTCTGTATAGGCTCCCAGGGTCCTTATATAGTAATGAGAGCGTTTGCAGGGAAACGCACAATTATGCAAATAACGAAATAAATGCAAATTTCCATTTTAAATAGTTTTTTATTATCATGTACTACCATTTTAGAGGTCAATCACATTGCTGACTAGTCGCCACTGCAGCTCACTGCCCTCCAGCGTCCATTCTGTCGTCTGTATAGGCTCCCAGGGTCCTTATATAGTAATGAGAGCGTTTGCAGGGAAACGCACAATAATGCAAATAACGAAATAAATGCAAATTTCCATTTTAAATAGTTTTTTATTATCATGTACTACCATTTTAGAGGTCAATCACATTGCTGACTAGTCGCCACTGCAGCTCACTGCCCTCCAGCGTCCATTCTGTCGTCTGTATAGGCTCCCAGGGTCCTTATATAGTAATGAGAGCGTTTGCAGGGAAACGCACAATAATGCAAATAACGAAATAAATGCAAATTTCCATTTTAAATAGTTTTTTATTATCATGTACTACCATTTTAGAGGTCAATCACATTGCTGACTAGTCGCCTGTGCAGCTCACTGCCCTCCAGCGTCCATTCTGTCGTCTGTATAGGCTCCCAGGGTCCTTATATAGTAATGAGAGCGTTTGCAGGGAAACGCACAATAATGCAAATAACGAAATAAATGCAAATTTCCATTTTAAATAGTTTTTAATTATCATGTACTACCATTTTAGAGGTCAATCACATTGCTGACTAGTCGCCACTGCAGCTCACTGCCCTCCAGCGTCCATACTGTCGTCTGTATATGCTCCCAGGGTCCTTATATAGTAATGAGAGCGTTTGCAGGGAAACGCACAATAATGCAAATAACGAAATAAATGCAAATTTCCATTTTAAATTGTTTTTTATTATCATGTACTACAATTTTAGAGGTCAATCACATTGCTGACTAGTCGCCACTGCAGCTCACTGCCCTCCAGCGTCCATTCTGTCGTCTGTATAGGCTCCCAGGGTCCTTATATAGTAATGAGAGCGTTTGCAGGGAAACGCACAATAATGCAAATAACGAAATAAATGCAAATTTCCATTTTAAATAGTTTTTTATTATCATGTACTACCATTTTAGAGGTCAATCACACTGCTGACTAGTCGCCACTGCAACTCACTGCCCTCCAGCGTCCATTCTGTCGTCTGTATAGGCTCCCAGGGTCCTTATATAGTAATGAGAGCGTTTGCAGGGAAACGCAAAATAATGCAAATAACGAAATAAATGGAAATTTCCATTTTAAATAGTTTTTTATTATCATGTACTACCATTTTAGAGGTCAATCACATTGCTGACTAGTCGCCACTGCAGCTCACTGCCCTCCAGCGTCCATTCTGTCGTCTGTATAGGCTCCCAGGGTCCTTATATAGTAATGACAGCGTTTGCAGGGAAACGCACAATAATGCAAATAACGAAATAAATGCAAATTTCCATTTTAAATAGTTTTTTATTATCATGTACTACCATTTTAGTGGTCAATCACATTGCTGACTAGTCGCCACTGCAGCTCACTGCCCTCCAGCGTCCATTCTGTCGTCTGTATAGGCTCCCAGGGTCCTTATATACTAATGAGAGCGTCTGCAGGGAAACGCACAATAATGCAAATAACGAAATAAATGCAAATTTCCATTTTAAATAGTTTTTTATTATCATGTACTACCATTTTAGAGGTCAATCACTTCGCAGACTAGTCGCCAGTGCAGCTCACTGCCCTCCAGCGTCCATTCTGTCGTCTGTATAGGCTCCCAGGGTCCTTATATACTAATGAGAGCGTCTGCAGGGAAACGCACAATAATGCAAATAACGAAATAAATGCAAATTTCCATTTTAAATAGTTTTTTATTATCATGTACTACCATTTTAGAGGTCAATCACATTGCTGACTAGTCGCCACTGCAGCTCACTGCCCTCCAGCGTCCATTCTGTCGTCTGTATAGGCTCCCAGGGTCCTTATATAGTAATGAGAGCGTTTGCAGGGACACGCACAATAATGCAAATAACGAAATAAATGCAAATTTCCATTTTAAATAGTTTTTTATTATCATGTACTACCATTTTAGAGGTCAATCACATTGCTGACTAGTCGCCACTGCAGCTCACTGCCCTCCAGCGTCCATTCTGTCGTCTGTATAGGCTCCCAGGGTCCTTATATAGTAATGAGAGCGTTTGCAGGGAAACGCACAATAATGCAAATAACGAAATAAATGCAAATTTCCATTTTAAATAGTTTTTTATTATCATGTACTACCATTTTAGAGATCAATCACATTGCTGACTAGTCGCCACTGCAGCTCACTGCCCTCCAGCGTCCATTCTGTCGTCTGTATAGGCTCCCAGGGTCCTTATATAGTAATGAGAGCGTTTGCAGGGAAACGCACAATAATGCAAATTACGAAATAAATGCAAATTTCCATTTATTAGTTTTTTATTATCATGTACTACCATTTTAGAGGTCAATCACATTGCTGACTAGTCGCCACTGCAACTCACTGCCCTCCAGCGTCCATTCTGTCGTCTGTATAGAATCCAAGGGTCCTTATATAGTAATGCGAGCGTTTGCAGGGAAACGCACAATAATGCAAATAACGAAATAAATGCAAATTTCTCATTTAAATAGTTTTTTATTATCATGTACTACCATTTTAGAGGTCAATCACATAGCTGACTAGTCGCCACTGCAGCTCACTGCCCTCCAGCGTCCATTCTGTCGTCTGTATAGGCTCCCAGGGTCCTTATATAGTAATGAGAGCGTTTGCAGGGAAACGCACAATAATGCAAATAACGAAATAAATGCAAATTTCCATTTTAAATAGTTTTTTATTATCATGTACTACCATTTTAGAGGTCAATCACATTGCTGACTAGTCGCCACTGCAGCTCACTGCCCTCCAGCGTCCATTCTGTCGTCTGTATAGGCTCCCAGGGTCCTTATATAGTAATGAGAGCGTTTGCAGGGAAACGCACAATAATGCAAATAACGAAATTAATGCAAATTTCCATTTTAAATTGTTTTTTATTATCATGTACTACCATTTTAGAGGTCAATCACATTGCTGACTAGTCGCCACTGCAGCTCACTGCCCTCCAGCGTCCATTCTGTCGTCTGTATAGGCTCCCAGGGTCCTTATATAGTAATGAGAGCGTTTGCAGGGAAACGCACAATAATGCAAATAACGAAATAAATGCAAATCTCCATTTTAAATAGTTTTTTATTATCATGTACTACCATTTTAGAGGTCAATCACATTGCTGACTAGTCGCCACTGCAGCTCACTGCCCTCCAGCGTCCATTCTGTCGTCTGTATAGGCTCCCAGGGTCCTTATATAGTAATGAGAGCGTTTGCAGGGAAACGCACAATAATGCAAATAACGAAATAAATGCAAATTTCCATTTTTAATAGTTTTTTATTATCATGTACTACCATTTTAGAGGTCAATCACATTGCTGACTAGTCGCCACTGCAGCTCACTGCCCTCCAGCGTCCATTCTGTCGTCTGTATAGGCTCCCAGGGTCCTTATATAGTAATGAGAGCGTTTGCAGGGAAACGCACAATAATGCAAATAACGAAATAAATGCAAATTTCTCTTTTAAATAGTTTTTTATTATCATGTACTACCATTTTAGAGGTCAATCACTTCGCAGACTAGTCGCCAGTGCAGCTCACTGCCCTCCAGCGTCCATTCTGTCGTCTGTATAGGCTCCCAGGGTCCTTATATACTAATGAGAGCGTCTGCAGGGAAACGCACAATGATGCAAATAACGAAATAAATGCAAATTTCCATTTTAAATAGTTTTTTATTATCATGTACTACCATTTTCCCCTCAGGGGCTCAGCATTAATTTGCTGAGTACGGGCTTGGCGAACCCGGGGTCCTGAGCCGTGGGCTGTGTCGCGCCAACAGTCCGCTACACCGTAAGCTCTGTGCGTGCTTCAACGACCATCGTTCGGCGCGACGGTGGAACGTTGTACGTTTCAGAGCCCGGGGATCTTGGCTTAATCGCCCGGGTCGCGAGGACGGTACAAACCTCTATAAAAAAACCCTCAATCTCAAGGTGTGCTACGTGCCGAGGAGATGCATGGCTGTTGAGGTTGAACAGCCGCTAGCGAGCAACCTCTGAGGAACCTGCCGCACCTCAGTTGTACAAGGCTTACCCAGGCAAGCGGGGCTCTGCCTGGGTGGACCTTATTTCCCTAGCTGCTCGTGGGACGACAATGAAACGAGCCATAAACAGCGTAGGCGGGCGCAAAACCGCCGTCTCTAAGAGAGGAAGAAACGAATTTAATGGTGCACAGTATGACCCCAGATCGTTCCCTTCCCTGGCCACACCTTGGGAAGAACGTCAGGCCCTTAACAGATCTGAGCCTTACTCACCCCAGTACTTAGTCTGTACTCGGGCTGATGGGGAATCCTTTACTAATACTAAGCCGCAATTTTTTGTTGAAACCATCGAAAATAGATTTGGCGAAGTCGCATCTTTTTCTAAAATGAGAAGCGGGTCTGTCTTAATACAAGCGGCGTCCCCTGCACAGTCAAAGGCTTTACTCGCCTGTGACATGCTAGGAGACGTCGCCGTAAGTTTCACGCCGCATAAGACGCTCAACATGATCCAGGGCTTAATATTCCACCGTGATCTTCTGTCACAGACTGACGACGAATTGCGCACTGATTTAGAGCGGAGAGGAGTTCACTACGTCCGGCGCATCTACAGGGGACCGAAAGATCGCAGGGTTGCCACCGGTGCATTTATCTTGGCCTTCGAGGGCGATGTACTGCCTGAGAAGGTCAAGATAATGATATACCGGTGTGAAGTAAAACCGTACATCCCTCCCCCTATGCGATGCTTTCGGTGCTGGAAGTTCGGGCATATGTCCTCCCGATGCACTTCCAGCCCCGCCTGTAGGGACTGTGGGCGTCCATCACACCCGGACGCGCCATGTACACCTCCTCCTGTGTGTGTGAATTGTGGGCTGCAACACCCACCTTGCTCGCCGACCTGTAGTGTGCTACATAAAGAACGCAAGATCATGGAATTCAAAACCCTGGATAGATTACCGTACTCAGAGGCCAGACGAAAATATGAGCGTTTTCATCCCGTTCGGATGTCGTCATCCTTTGCTGCCATTGCGTCGTCTCTGACCACTATGGGGACGTCAGCCTCCCATGTCGCGCCATCTTCTGTGGCCCCTGTGGGCCGAAAACATCAAACTGCCCCCTTGACGGTTGGGGGCCCTTCCTCTGTTGCCCCCCCACCACCTCCTGTGGGGGCAACTGCCCCACACCAGTTGGGGACTCCGGTCCCTAACTCCCAGCCGGAGAAGCAGCAGCCTTCTCCGGCACCTCTCGCCAGGAAGGGGTCCCTGGGCTCCCTTCCTCCTATGGTTTCTCCCACTGATCATGTGGGTACCAGTGAGTGGCTGACACAGCCACTTACTCTGACTCGTGGTCGCAGGGCTTCAAGGTCCTCCTCAGTCCCTGAGGCTGAGGTCGAGGCCCCAAAGCCCTCCCAGCAAGAGAAACCAAAAAAGGAGCGAGAGAAGAAAAAGTCGAAGGCTGCTAAGCAAACGCCTTCCACGGTGGACACTGTGCCGCCGCCGCCGCCGCCGCCGCCACCACCACCACCACCACCACCTCACACATCTGAGGACGTGGTGGAACTCCTCGCCTCACCAGAGGACTTGGCTATCACCAAGACTTTGGAGGCGATGGATGTAGAGGCCCTGCCTCCACCGACGGCGACGACGGGTGCTTCTGTGGAACCAACAGCACCGTCGATACTGCCATGCCTCAGCAATCAAGAAGTAGCATGATCTTGCAATGGAACTGTGGCGGCTTTTTCCGCCACTTACCCGAGCTGCAGCAATTACTGTGCCGCTATCCTGCTTTCTGTGTAGCCCTACAGGAAACATGGTTTCCTGTCCAGCGGACCCCAGCCCTCCGTGGGTATCGGGGCTATTATAACAACCGCGCTGACTACAACAGGGTATCTGGAGGTGTCTGCATTTATGTCCTCGCCACTGTTCCTAGTGCTGCCGTGCCTCTTAACACGGCTCTCGAGGCAGTGGCTGTTAGACTCAGAACAATGCAGGACATAACTGTCTGCTCTCTATACCTCCCACCAGATGAGGTCATTTCCCTTGCTGACCTCACTGCCTTGGTCGCGCAGCTACCCCCACCATTTATCCTTTTGGGGGACTTCAACGCCCACCATCCTCTCTGGGGCGGTATACAGCCCTCGGGACGTGGTAGAGACGTTGAAACGTTACTGACACAGCAGGACATATGTCTCTTAAACACTGGTGCACCCACACATTTTAGTATAGCACATGGCACATATTCTGCTATTGACCTATCTGTATGTAGCCCAGGCCTGCTCCCACATTTGAGTTGGACGGTCCACGACGACCTTTGCGGGAGTGACCATTTCCCCATCCTTCTGTCACTCCAGCACTTTGAACCTGCAGGCTACCCATCCAGATGGTGTCTACATCGAGCAGACTGGCAGCGTTACACCTCGGCTGCTGTGGCTTCTGTTCCATTACCAAATGATATTGATACGGCAGTCCAACAGGTCACAGCTATTATAGTCTCAGCTGCAGAGGAGACAGTTCCGATCACCACTGGTTCCCCTCGGCGCAAGGTCGTGCCCTGGTGGACGCCAGAGATTGCTGAGGCTATACGGGACCGTCGGCGAGCACTACAATGCCACCGGCGCCGCCCTACACTTGAGAATCTGATAGCTTTTAAAAGGCTCAGGGCCCGAGCCCGACGACTTATCAGGCAAAGTAAACAGGACTGTTGGGAGCGGTACGTCGCCTCTATAGGCTCTCGTGCCTCCCCTTCTTGCGTCTGGTCTCAGGTACGGCGCCTCTATGGATACCGCCCACCAGCGGGAATCCCATCTCTGACCGTCGATGGAACTCTCTGTACTGACCCGGCCGTAATTTCTGAGTGCATGGCAGAGCATTATGCAAGATGCTCCGCGACAGCAAATTATAGTGCCTCCTTCCGCTCCCTTAAACAACGGGTGGAGCGAAATCCTCTATCTTTCCACACTCGCCGCCGGGAACTGTACAATGCTCCTTTTACGGAATGGGAGTTTACCACTGCTCTTGCTGCATGTCCCGATACCTCTCCGGGACCAGACCGCATACATGGCCAGTTCATCCGTCACCTGTCAGCGGACTTCCATCAGAAATTGCTCGCCTTATTTAATAGGATCTGGACAGGGGGTGTTTTCCCATCCCATTGGCGGGATAGTATTATTATCCCTGTTATGAAACCGGGAGTAGATCCGCTGGCAGTTGACAGTTACCGCCCCATCAGCTTGACAAATGTCCTGTGTAAGTTGCTTGAGCGTATGGTGAGTCGCCGTCTTATGTGGATCCTTGAAGATCGGAGTCTACTGGCCCCACAACAGGGGGGTTTCCGCAAGGGTCGCTCCACTATCGACAATTTAGTGTCTTTGGAGTCGGCCATCCGTACAGCCTTCTCTAGACGTGAGCACTTAGTTGCGGTCTTTTTTGACCTCCGGCGGGCGTATGACACGACATGGCGCCACCATATTCTCGCTACACTGTATGATTGGGGCTTACGGGGTCCACTCCCAATTTTTATCAAGAATTTCCTCTCGCTACGCACTTTTAGGGTGAGAGTTGGAACTTCCTTCAGCTCACGCCGAGTGCTGGAGAACGGAGTCCCACAGGGCTCCGTTCTCAGCGTACCGCTCTTTTTAATAGCGATAAACGGTCTTGCTGCGGCAGTGGGGTCATCGGTTTGTTGTTCTTTATTCGCCGATGACTTCTGCTTATACTACAGCTCTCCTAGCATTGGTGTTGCTGAAAGGCGTCTTCAGGGAGCCATCCGAAGGGCACAGTCATGGGCCACGACGCATGGCTTTACTTTTTCGGCTTCTAAAACCCGGGTGATGCACTTTTGTCGTCATCGGGCTGTTCACCCTGACCCAGAACTGTACCTAGCTGCTGACCAGCTTCATGTTGCAGAAACCCATCGGTTTCTCGGCTTGCTGTTTGACAACCGACTGACTTGGGGGCCACACCTTCGTCAGCTGAAGCAGAAGTGCTGGCGGCACTTAAATATATTGCGATGTCTCAGCCATACTGCCTGGGGAGCTCACCGTCGAACCCTCATGCACCTCTTTCAGGCGCTCATCCAATCACGCCTGGATTATGGGAGCCAAGTATATGACTCTGCATCACCTTCAGCACTGAGGATCTTGGATCCCATTCTACATAGTGGTGTCCGTTTAGCAACAGGGGCATTCCGCACCAGCCCTGTGCCTAGCCTCCTTGCCGAAGCTGGAATCCCTCCCTTGAGGTACCGCCGGCAACAGTTGCTGGCCTCCTACATTGTCCATGTCCACGCTACGCCTCACCATCCAAATCGTAGGTTATTGTTTGCAAATACCGACCTTCACTCTCCGCAACGTCGACCCAGATCGGGTCTTCCAGTTGCGGTCCGTGTACATTCTCTTCTTTCTTCCCTAGAGTCTTTTCCTCTCCGTCCTTCATTCTCTTGCCTATCTAATATTCCTCCTTGGACCATCCCACGCCTCCAGCTTCACCTGCAACTGTCCGGCGGTCCAAAGGCGTCGATTTCACCACAATTACTTCGACACCAGTTCCTGGACATACTTAACACATTCCGTGATGCAGACGTCATATACACTGATGGCTCCCAGGTAGACGGCAGAGTGGGTTACGCCTATGTTCATGGCGACCACACTGAACAGCGCTCCCTGCCCTCTGGCTGTACTGTCTTTACGGCAGAGCTAATCGCAATAACCCGTGCACTCGACCATCTCAGAGCATGCCCCAGGAAGTCATATCTTATCTGTAGTGACTCCCTGAGTGCCTTGCACGCTCTAGACCACTGCTTCCCCAGGCACCACTTGGTGCGATCCATCCAAGTCACGGTATTTAGTCTTGGCAAGTCAGGCCGTTCTGTGGCTTTCATATGGACCCCAGGCCACATCGGAATTCCAGGGAACGAACGCTGATCAGCTGGCCAAGCAGGCCATCACATGCCAGCGCCTGGATATCGGTACCCCAGAAGGCGATATCCGCTTGGATCTCCACCGAAAGATCTTTGAGGCTTGGAATTCGGAATGGGCAACAATGAGTACGCACAATAAGCTCCGTGGAATCAAGCCCACGACAGCAGCTTGGAAGACTTCCGTAAGGCCTTCTCGAAGGGACTCAGTTGTTCTCTGTCGCCTGCGTATCGGCCATACGTGGCTAACGCACGGCTACCTCTTACGCCGAGAGGAACCGCCAGAATGTCATTGTGGAGCTGTATTGACTGTAGTCCACATCTTGTTGGACTGTCCAATTTTAGCCGCATTGCGGCAGTCTTTTAAGCTGCCTCCTGCACTCCCTTTGATTTTAGCTGACGACGCCTCTATGGCTGACTGTGTTTTAGGTTTTATTCGTGCAGCGGGCTTTTATCACAAGCTTTAACGGTGGGTTCGTATGCATGATCTTCAGGCATACACCGCCTCTAGTTTTAATCTGTTGTCACTTTTGTCTTGTCAGACCCTTTTCCGACTGGCAGTTGCATAGCATGTGCAGAATGGCTGGCTCATCCATTATTATCCTAGTGATCAGCCAGCCAATAACATCTGCTGTGATTTTTAGTTGATAATTTGTTCCACCACTACTGTGGTTCCCTTTTCCTTTTTATGTTGCAATTATGACCAACACTGTCTTCCTGTATGTCTTTTGTACTAGTTGCAAGGCGCTTATTTTAATCATACATGAAACCCTGTGATCTCTTAGATGGGAACAGGGGACTGATGACCAAGCAGTTTAGTCCCCTTTAAACCCCCAACACCAACCAACCAATCTTCGCAGACTAGTCGCCAGTGCAGCTCACTGCCCTCCAGCGTCCATTCTGTCGTCTGTATAGGCTCCCAGGGTCCTTATATAGTAATGAGAGCGTTTGCAGGGATACGCACTATAATGCAAATAACGAAATACATTCTAATTTCTTATTTAAATAGTTTTTATTATCATGTACTACCATTTTAGAGATCAATCACTTCGCAGACTAGTCGCCAGTGCAGCTCGCAGCCCTCCAGCGTCTATTCTGTCGTCTGTATAGGCTCCCAGGGTCCTAATATAGTAACGAGAGCGTTTGCAGGGAAAAGCACAATAATGCAAATAATGAAATAAATGCAAATTTCTCTTTTAAATAGTTTTTTATTATCATGTACTACCATTTTAGAGGTCAATCACTTCGCAGACTAGTCGCCACTGCAGCTCACTGCCCTCCAGCGTCCATTCTGTCGTCTGTATAGGCTCCCAGGGTCCTTATATAGTAATGAGAGCGTTTGCAGGGAAACGCACAATAATGCAAATAACGAAATAAATGCAAATTTCTCTTTTAAATAGTTTTTTATTATCATGTACTACCATTTTAGAGGTCAATCACTTCGCTGACTAGTCGCCAGTGCAGCTCACTGCCCTCCAGCGTCCATTCTGTCGTCTCTATAGGCTCCCAGGGTCCTTATATAGTAATGAGAGCGTTTGCAGGGAAACGAACAATAATGCAAATAACGAAATAAATGAAATTTCTCTTTTAAATAGTTTTTTATTATCATGTACTACCATTTTAGAGGTCAATCACTTCGCAGACTAGTCGCCAGTGCAGCTCACTGCCCTCCAGCGTCTATTCTGTCGTCTGTATAGGCTCCCAGGGTCCTTATATAGTAATGAGAGCGTCTGCAGGGAAACGCACAATAATGCAAATAACGAAATAAATGCAAATTTATCTTTTAAATAGTTTTTTATTATCATGTACTACCATTTTAGCGGTCAATCACATTGCTGACTAGTCGCCACTGCAGCTCACTGCCCTCCAGCGTCCATTCTGTCGTCTGTATAGGCTCCCAGGGTCCTTATATAGTAATGAGAGCGTTTGCAGGGAAACGCACAATAATGCAAATAACGAAATAAATGCAAATTTCTCTTTTAAATAGTTTTTTATTATCATGTACTACCATTTTAGAGGTCAATCACTTCGCAGAGTAGTCGCCAGTGCAGCTCACTGCCCTCCAGCCTCCATTCTGTCGTCTGTATAGGCTCCCAGGGTCCTTATATAGTAATGAGAGCGTTTGCAGGGAAACGCACAATAATGCAAATAACGAAATAAATGCAAATTTCTCTTTTAAATAGTTTTTTATTATCATTTACTACCATTTTAGAGGTCAATCACTTCGCAGACTAGTCGCCAGTGCAGCTCACTGCCCTCCAGCGTCCATTCTGTCGTCTGTATAGGCTCCCAGGGTCCTTATATAGTAATGAGAGCGTCTGCAGGGAAACGCACAATGATGCAAATAACGAAATAAATGCAAATTTCTCCTTTAAATAGTTTTTTATTATCATGTACTACCATTTTAGAGGTCAATCACTTCGCAGACTAGACGCCAGTGCAGCTCACTGCCCTCCAGCGTCCATTCTGTCGTCTGTATAGGCTCCTAGGGTCCTTATATAGTAATGAGAGCGTCTGCAGGGAAACGCACAATAATGCAAATAACGAAATAAATGCAAATTTCTCTTTTAAATAGTTTTTTATTATCATGTACTATCATTTTAGAGGTCAATCACTTCGCAGACTAGTCGCCAGTGCAGCTCACTGCCCTCCAGCGTCCATTCTGTCGTCTGTATAGGCTCCCAGGGTCCTTATATAGTAATGAGAGCGTTTGCAGGGAAACGCACAATAATGCAAATAACGAAATAAATGCAAATTTCTCTTTTAAATAGTTTTTTATTATCATGTACTACCATTTTAGAGGTCAATCACTTCGCAGAGTAGTCGCCAGTGCAGCTCACTGCCCTCCAGCGTCCATTCTGTCGTCTGTATAGGCTCCCAGGGTCCTTATATAGTAATGAGAGCGTTTGCAGGGAAACGCACAATAATGCAAATAACGAAATAAATCAAGTTTCTTTTTAAATAGTTTTTTATTATCATGTACTACCATTTTAGAGGTCAATCACTTCGCAGACTAGTCGCCAGTGCAGCTCACTGCCCTCCAGCGTCCATTCTGTCGTCTGTATAGGCTCCCAGGGTCCTTATATAGTAATGAGAGCGTTTGCAGGGAAACGCACAATAATGCAAATAACGAAATAAATGCTAATTTCTTTTTAAATAGTTTTTTATTATCATGTACTACCATTTTAGAGGTCAATCACTTCGCAGACTAGTCGCCAGTGCAGCTCACTGCCCTCCAGCGTCCATTCTGTCGTCTGTATAGGCTCCCAGGGTCCTTATATAGTAATGAGAGCGTCTGCAGGGAAACGCACAATAATGCAAATAGCGAAATAAATGCAAATTTCCATTTTAAATAGTTTTTTATTATCATGTACTACCATTTTAGAGGACAATCACATTGCTGACTAGTAGCCAGTGCAGCTCACTGCCCTCCAGCGTCCATTCTGTCGTCTGTATAGGCTCCCAGGGTCCTTATATAGTAATGAGAGCGTTTGCAGGGAAACGCACAATAATGCAAATAACGAAATAAATGCAAATTTCTCTTTTAATTAGTTTTTTATTATCATGTACTACCATTTTAGAGGTCAATCACTTCGCAGAGTAGTCGCCAGTGCAGCTCACTGCCCTCCAGCGTCCATTCTGTCGTCTGTATAGGCTCCCAGGGTCCTTATATAGTAATCAGAGCGTTTGCAGGGAAACGCACAATAATGCAAATAACGAAATAAATGCAAATTTCTCCTTTAAATAGTTTTTTTATTATCATGTACTACCATTTTAGAGGTCAATCACTTCGCAGAGTAGTCGCCAGTGCAGCTCACTGCCCTCCAGCGTCCATTCTGTCGTCTGTATAGGCTCCCAGGGTCCTTATATAGTAATGAGAGCGTTTGCAGGGAAACGCACAATAATGCAAATAACGAAATAAATCAAGTTTCTTTTTAAATAGTTTTTTATTATCATGTACTACCATTTTAGAGGTCAATCACTTCGCAGACTAGTCGCCAGTGCAGCTCACTGCCCTCCAGCGTCCATTCTGTCGTCTGTATAGGCTCCCAGGGTCCTTATATAGTAATGAGAGCGTTTGCAGGGAAACGCACAATAATGCAAATAACGAAATAAATGCTAATTTCTTTTTAAATAGTTTTTTATTATCATGTACTACCATTTTAGAGGTCAATCACTTCGCAGACTAGTCGCCAGTGCAGCTCACTGCCCTCCAGCGTCCATTCTGTCGTCTGTATAGGCTCCCAGGAACCTTATATAGTAATGAGAGCGTCTGCAGGGAAACGCACAATAATGCAAATAGCGAAATAAATGCAAATTTCCATTTTAAATAGTTTTTTATTATCATGTACTACCATTTTAGAGGACAATCACATTGCTGACTAGTAGCCAGTGCAGCTCACTGCCCTCCAGCGTCCATTCTGTCGTCTGTATAGGCTCCCAGGGTCCTTATATAGTAATGAGAGCGTTTGCAGGGAAACGCACAATAATGCAAATAACCAAATAAATGCAAATTTCTCTTTTAAATAGTTTTTTATTATCATTTACTACCATTTTAGAGGTCAATCACTTCGCAGACTAGTCGCCAGTGCAGCTCACTGCCCTCCAGCGTCCATTCTGTCGTCTGTATAGGCTCCCAGGGTCCTTATATAGTAATGAGAGCGTCTGCAGGGAAACGCACAATAATGCAAATAACGTAATAAATGCAAATTTCTCTTTTAAATAGTTTTTTATTATCATGTACTACCATTTTAGTGGTCATCCACTTCGCAGACTAGTCGCCAGTGCAGCTCACTGCCATCCAGCGTCCATTCTGTTGTCTGTATAGGCTCCCAGGGTCCTTATATAGTAATGAGAGCGTCTGCAGGGAAACGCACAATAATGCAAATAACGAAATAAATGCAAATTTCTCTTTTAAATAGTTTTTTATTATCATGTACTACCATTTTAGAGGTCAATCACTTCGCTGACTAGTCGCCAGTGCAGCTCACTGCCCTCCAGCGTCCATTCTGTCGTCTCTATAGGCTCCCAGGGTCCTTATATAGTAATGAGAGCGTTTGCAGGGAAACGAACAATAATGCAAATAACGAAATAAATGAAATTTCTCTTTTAAATAGTTTTTTATTATCATGTACTATCATTTTAGAGGTCAATCACTTCGCAGACTAGTCGCCAGTGCAGCTCACTGCCCTCCAGCGTCCATTCTGTCGTCTGTATAGGCTCCCAGGGTCCTTATATAGTAATGAGAGCGTCTGCAGGGAAACGCACAATAATGCAAATAGCGAAATAAATGCAAATTTCCATTTTAAATAGTTTTTTATTATCATGTACCACCATTTTAGAGGTCAATCACGTCGCAGACTAGTCGCCAGTGCAGCTCACTGCCCTCCAGCGTCCATTCTGTCGTCTGTATAGGCTCCCAGGGTCCTTATATAGTAATGAGAGCGTCTGCAGGGAAACGCACAATGATGCAAATAACGAAATAAATGCAAATTTCTCCTTTAAATAGTTTTTTATTATCATGTACTACCATTTTAGAGGTCAATCACATTGCTGACTAGTAGCCAGTGCAGCTCACTGCCCTCCAGCGTCCATTCTGTCGTCTGTATAGGCTCCTAGGGTCCTTATATAGTAATGAGAGCGTCTGCAGGGAAACGCACAATAATGCAAATAACGAAATAAATGCAAATTTCTCTTTTAAATAGTTTTTTATTATCATGTACTATCATTTTAGAGGTCAATCACTTCGCAGACTAGTCGCCAGTGCAGCTCACTGCCCTCCAGCTTCCATTCTGTCGTCTGTATAGGCTCCCAGGGTCCTTATATAGTAATGAGAGCGTCTGCAGGGAAACGCACAATAATGCAAATAGCGAAATAAATGCAAATTTCCATTTTAAATAGTTTTTTATTATCATGTACTACCATTTTAGAGGTCAATCACTTTGCTGACTAGTAGCCAGTGCAGCTCACTGCACTCCAGCGTCCATTCTGTCGTCTGTATAGGCTCCCAGGATCCTTATATAGTAATGAGAGCGTTTGCAGGGAAACGCATAATAATGCAAATAACGAAATAAATGCTAATTTCTTTTTAAATATTTTTTTATTATCATGTACTATCATTTTAGAGGTCAATCACTTCGCAGACTAGTCGCCAGTGCAGCTCACTGCCCTCCAGCGTCCATTCTGTCGTCTGTATAGGCTCCCAGGGTCCTTATATAGTAATGAGAGCGTCTGCAGGGAAACGCACAATAATGCAAATAACGAAACAAATGCAAATTTCTCTTTTAAATAGTTTTTTATTATCATTTACTACCATTTTAGAGGTCAATCACTTCGCAGACTAGTCGCCAGTGCAGCTCACTGCCCTCCAGCGTCCATTCTGTCGTCTGTATAGGCTCCCAGGGTCCTTTTATAGTAATGAGAGCGTCTGCAGGGAAACGCACAATAATGCAAATAACGAAATAAATGCAAATTTCTTTTTTAAATAGTTTTTTATTATCATGTACTACCATTTTAGAGGTCAATCACTTCGCAGACTAGTCGCCAGTGCAGCTCACTGCCCTCCAGCGTCCATTCTGTCGTCTGTATAGGCTCCCAGGTTCCTTATATAGTAATGAGAGCGTTTGCAGGGAAACGCACAATAATGCAAATAACGAAATAAATGCAAATTTCTTTTTAAATAGTTTTTTATTATCATGTACTACCATTTTAGAGGTCAATCACTTCGCAGACTAGTCGCCAGTGCAGCTCACTGCCCTCCAGCGTCCATTCTGTTATTTATTTATTTATTTATTTATTCTGTTCCATAGGACCCACTTCAGGAGTAAGACTCCATGGTCATGGAACAAGTCAATACATTAATTGTTACACAATAATGGTAATAGAAAAAGTGAAAAGAATCAATAAAGAAAAAATAAATTAGCTTAATTGTTTAACTTTTCTAGGAGTTCCTCGACAGAATAAAAGGAGTGAGCCACGAGGTAACTCTTCAATTTAGATTTGAAAGCATGTGGATTAGTGCTAAGATTCTTATGTTCTTGTGGCAGCTTATTGAAAATGGATGCCGCAGAATACTGCACCCCTTTCTGCACAAGTGTTAAGGTGGTGCGATGCAAATGTAGATTAGACATCTGTCTAGTATTCACCGAGTGAAAGCTACTAACTCGTGGGAATAAACTGATATTATTAACAACAAACGACATTAAAGAAAAAACGTATTGTGACGCCAGAGTCAAAATTCCCAGACTACTGAAAAGGGGTCGACATGACGTTCGCGAACTTACACCAGATATTGCTCGAACCGCCCGTTTTTGAGCCAGAAATATCCTTTTTGCATCAGGCGAGTTACCCCAAAAAACAATGCCGTACGTCATAAGTGAGTGAAAGTAAGCGAAATAGACTACTTTTCGTGTTGAAAAATCACTTATCTCAGATATTGTTCTAATGGTAAATATAGCAGAATTTAGTTTTGGAACAAGATCCTGAACATGGGCTTTCCATGACAGCTTACTGTCTATATGAACACCTAGAAATTTGAACTGTTCAGTCTCACTTATCACATGCCCATTATGTGTAATCATAATGTCAGATTTCGTCAAATTATGTGTTAGAAATTGTAAGAACTGAGTTTTACTGTGATTTAACATCAACTTGTTTTCTATTAGCCATGAACTTATCTCTTGAACTGCATTATTTGATACTGTGTCAATATTACGAGCAACATCCTTCACTACCAAGCTGGTATCATCAGCAAACAAAAATATTTTACAATCACCTGTTATACTCGAAGGCATATCATTTATATAAATAAGAAACAGCAGTGGTCCCAAAACAGACCCCTGGGGCACCCCATACTTAATTGTGCCCCATTGGGATTGCACGTCATAGCCATTTTCTACATTGCGGAGAATTACCTTCTGTTGTCTATTATTAAAGTAAGAGGTGAACCAGTTGTGGGCTACTCCCCGTATTCCATAATGTTCCAACTTCTGCAACAATATTTTGTGATCAACACAATCAAACGCTTTTGTTAAATCAAAGAAGACTCCTAATGTCCGTAGCCTCTTATTTAACCCATCAAGTGCCTCACAGAGAAACGAAAATATAGCGTTTTCGGTCGTTAAACCACTTCTAAAACCAAACTGTACGTTTGACAGGAAATTATGTGAACTGAAATGATCAATTAATCTTGAATATACAGCCTTTTCAATAACTTTGGAAAAAACCGATGGCATAGAAATAGGTCTATAGTTGTCTACATTATCCCTTTCACCTTTTTTATAAAGCGGTTTCACTACTGAGTACTTTAATCTGTTAGGAAACTGACCATTCCGAAAGGAAAAATTACAAATATGGCTTAGTACTGGGCTAACATATGGAGAACAGTACTTTAGAATTCTGCTAGATACCCCATCATATCCACAAGAGTCCTTAGTCTTTAGTGATTTAATTATTGACTCAATCTCACCTATGGAAGTATCATGAAGGATCATTTCAGGCAACAGCCTCGGAAACGCATTTTCTAAAAACGTTATATGATTACCTGTAGAAACTAGAGTTTTGTTTAGTTCCTCTACTATATTCAGAAAGTGATTATTGAATATTGCACATATATCTAACTTGTCACTAACAGAAACATTCCTACTACGCACTGACGTTATATCTTCTACCTGCTGCTCCTGACCAGACACTTCCTTCACGACTGACCAGATAGTTTTAATTTTATCCCGAGAGTTTGCTATTCTTTTTGCGTACCACATACTTTTTGCATTCTTAATGACGTTTTTCAGAACCTTACAGTACTGTTTGTAATGAGCTACTGCATCTTCATTCTGACTGCTTCTAACATTTTGATACAACTGTCGTCTGTATAGGCTCCCAGGGTCCTTATATAGTAATGAGAGCGTTTGCAGGGAAACGCACAATAATGCAAATAACGAAATAAATGCTAATTACTTTTTAAATAGTTTTTTATTATCATGTACTACCATTTTAGAGGTCAATCACTTCGCAGACTAGTCGCCAGTGCAGCTCACTGCCCTCCAGCGTCCATTCTGTCGTCTGTATAGGCTCCCAGGGTCCTTATATAGTAATGAGAGCGTCTGCAGGGAAACGCACAATAATGCAAATAACGAAATAAATACAAATTTCTCTTTTAAATAGTTTTTTATTATCATTTACTACCATTTTAGAGGTCAATCACTTCGCAGACTAGTCGCCAGTGCAGCTCACTGCCCTCCAGCGTCCATTCTGTCGTCTGTATAGGCTCCCAGGGTCCTTTTATAGTAATGAGAGCGTCTGCAGGGAAACGCACAATAATGCAAATAACGAAATAAATGCAAATTTCTTTTTTAAATAGTTTTTTATTATCATGTACTACCATTTTAGAGGTCAATCACTTCGCAGACTAGTCGCCAGTGCAGCTCACTGCCCTCCAGCGTCCATTCTGTCGTCTGTATAGGCTCCCAGGGTCCTTATATAGTAATGAGAGCGTCTGCAGGGAAACGCACAATAATGCAAATAACGAAATAAATGCAAATTTCTCCTTTAAATAGTTTTTTATTATCAAGTACTACCATTTTAGAGGTCAATCACTTCGCAGACTAGTCGCCAGTGCAGCTCACTGCCCTCCAGCATCCATTCTGTCGTCTGTATAGGCTCCCAGCGTCCTTATATAGTAATGAGAGCGTCTGCAGGGAAACGCACAATAAAGCAAAAAACGAAATAAATGCAAATTTCACTTTTAAATAGTTTTTTATTATCATGTACTACCATTTTAGAGGTCAATCACTTCGCAGAGTAGTCGCCAGTGCAGCTCACTGCCCTCCAGCGTCCATTCTGTCGTCTGTATAGGCTCCCAGGGTCCTTATATAGTAATGAGAGCGTTTGCAGGGAAACGCACAATAATGCAAATAACGAAATAAATCAAATTTCTCTTTTAAATAGTTTTTTATTATCATGTACTACCATTTTAGAGGTCAATCACTTCGCAGACTAGTCGCCAGTGCAGCTCACTGCCCTCCAGCGTCCATTCTGTCGTCTGTATAGGCTCCCAGGGTCCTTATATAGTAATCAGAGCGTCTACAGGGAAACGCACAATAATGCAAATAACGAAATAAATGCAAATTTCTCCTTTAAATAATTTTTTATTATCATGTACTACCATTTTAGAGGTCAATCACTTCGCAGACTAGTCGCCAGTGCAGCTCACTGCCCTCCAGCGTCCATTCTGTCGTCTGTATAGGCTCCCAGGGTCCTTATATAGTAATGAGAGCGTCTGCAGGGAAACGCACAATAATGCAAATAACGAAATAAATGCAAATTTCTCTTTTAAATAGTTTTTTATTATCATGTACTACCATTTTAGAGGTCAATCACTTCGCAGAGTAGTCGCCAGTGCAGCTCACTGCCCTCCAGCGTCCATTCTGTCGTCTGTATAGGCTCCCAGGGTCCTTATATAGTAATGAGAGCGTCTGCAGGGAAACGCACAATAATGCAAATAACGAAATAAAGGCAAATTTCTCTTTTAAATAGTTTTTTATTATCATGTACTACCATTTTAGAGGTCAATCACTTCGCAGACTAGTCGCCAGTGCAGCTCACTGCCCTCCAGCGTCCATTCTGTCGTCTGTATAGGCTCCCAGGGTCCTTATATAGTAATGAGAGCGTCTGCAGGGAAACGCACAATAATGCAAATAGCGAAATAAATGCAAATTTCCATTTTAAATAGTTTTTATTATCATGTACAACCATTTTAGAGGTCAATCACATTGCTGACTAGTCGCCAGTGCAGCTCACTGCCCTCCAGCATCCATTCTGTCGTCTGTATAGGCTCCCAGGGTCCTTATATAGTAATGAGAGCGTTTGCAGGGAAACGCACAATAATGCAAATAACGAAATAAATGCAAATTTCCATTTTAAATAGTTTTTTATTATCATGTACTACCATTTTAGAGGTCAATCACTTCGCAGACTAGTCGCCAGTGCAGCTCGCAGCCCTCCAGCGTCTATTCTGTCGTCTGTATAGGCTCCCAGGGTCCTAATATAGTAACGAGAGCGTTTGCAGGGAAACGCACAATAATGCAAATAATGAAATAAATGCAAATTTCTCTTTTAAATAGTTTTTTATTATCATGTACTACCATTTTAGAGGTCAATCACTTCGCAGACTAGTCGCCAGTGCAGCTCACTGCCCTCCAGCGTCCATTCTGTCGTCTGTATAGGCTCCCAGGGTCCTTATATAGTAATGAGAGCGTTTGCAGGGAAACGCACAATAATGCAAATAACGAAATAAATGCAAATTTCTCTTTTAAATAGTTTTTTTATTATCATGTACTACCATTTTAGAGGACAATCACATTGCTGACTAGTCGCCAGTGCAACTCACTGCCCTCCAGCGTCCATTCTGTCGTCTGTATAGGCTCCCAGGGTCCTTATATAGTAATGAGAGCCTTTGCAGGGAAACGCACAATAATGCAAATAACGTAATAAATGCAAATTTCTCTTTTAAATAGTTTTTTATTATCATGTACTACCATTTTAGAGGTCAATCACTTTGCTGACTAGTCGCCACTGCAGCTCCCTTATATAATAATGAGAGCGTTTGCAGGGAAACGCACAATAATGCAAATAACGAAATAAATGCAAATTTCTCTTTTAAATAGTTTTTTATTATCATGTACTACCATTTTAGAGGTCAATCACATTGCTGACTAGTCGCCACTGCAGCTCACTGCCCTCCAGCATCGATTCTGTCGTCTGTATAGGCTCCCAGGGTCCTTATATAGTAATGAGAGCGTTTGCAGGGAAACGCACAATAATGCAAATAACGAAATAAATGCAAATTTCTCTTATAAATAGTTTTTTATTATCATGTACTACCATTTTAGAGGTCAATCACTTCGCAGACTAGTCGCCAGTACAGCTCGCAGCCCTCCAGCGTCCATTCCGTCGTCTGTATAGGCTCCCAGGTTCCTAATATATTAACGAGAGCGTTTGCAGGGAAACGCACAATAATGCAAATAACGAAATAAATGCAAATTTCTCTTTTAAATAGTTTTTTATTATCATGTACTACCATTTTAGAGGTCAATCTCTTCGCAGACTAGTCGCCAGTGCAGCTCACTGCCCTCCTGCGTCCATTCTGTCGTCTGTATAGGCTCCCAGGGTCCTTATATAGTAATGAGAGCGTTTGCAGGGATACGCACTATAATGCAAATAACGAAATACATTCTAATTTCTTTTTTAAATAGTTTTTATTATCATGTACTACCATTTTAGAGGTCAATCACTTCGCAGACTAGTCGCCACTGCAGCTCACTGCCCTCCAGCGTCCATTCTGTCGTCTGTATAGGCTCCCAGGGTCCTTATATAGTAATGAGAGCGTTTGCAGGAAAACGCACAATAATGCAAATAACGAAATAAATGCAAATTTCTCTTTTAAATAGTTTTTTATTATCATGTACTACCATTTTAGAGGTCAATCACTTCGCAGACTAGTCGCCAGTGCAGCTCACTGCCCTCCAGCGTCCATTCTGTCGTCTGTATAGGCTCCCAGGGTCCTTATATAGTAGTGAGAGCGTCTGCAGGGAAACGCCCAATAATGCAAATAACGAAGTAAATGCAAATTTCTCTTTTAAATAGTTTTTTATTTTCATGTACTACCATTTTAGAGGTCAATCACTTCGCAGACTAGTCGCCAGTGCAGCTCACTGCCCTCCAGGGTCCATTCTGTCGTCTGTATAGGCTCCCAGGGTCCTTATATAGTAATGAGAGCGTCTGCAGGGAAACGCACAATAAAGCAAAAAACGAAATAAATGCAAATTTCTCTTTTAAATAGTTTTTTATTATCATGTACTACCATTTTAGAGGTCAATCACTTCGCAGAGTAGTCGCCAGTGCAGCTCACTGCCCTCCAGCGTCCATTCTGTCGTCTGTATAGGCTCCCAGGATCCTTATATAGTAATGAGAGCGTTTGCAGGGAAACGCACAATAATGCAAATAACGAAATAAATGCTAATTTCTTTTTAAATAGTTTTTTATTATCATGTACTACCATTTTAGAGGTCAATCACTTCGCAGACTAGTCGCCAGTACAGCTCGCAGCCCTCCAGCGTCCATTCTGTCGTCTGTATAGGCTCCCAGGTTCCTAATATATTAACGAGAGCGTTTGCAGGGAAACGCACAATAATGCGAATAACGAAATAAATGCAAATTTCTCTTTTAAATAGTTTTTTATTATCATGTACTACCATTTTAGAGGTCAATCTCTTCGCAGACTAGTCGCCAGTGCAACTCACTGCCCTCCAGCGTCCATTCTGTCGTCTGTATAGGCTCCCAGGGTCCTTATATAGTAATGAGAGCGTTTTCAGTGATACGCACTATAATGCAAATAACGAAATACTTTCTAATTTCTTTTTTAAATAGTTTTTATTATCATGTACTACCATTTTAGAGGTCAATCACTTCGCAGACTAGTCGCCAGTGCAGCTCACTGCCCTCCAGCGTCCATTCTGTCGTCTGTACAGGCTCCCAGGGTCCTTATATAGTAATGAGAGCGTCTGCAGGGAAACGCACAATAATGCAAATAACGAAGTAAATGCAAATTTATCTTTTAAATAGTTTTTTATTATCATGTACTACGATTTTAGCGGTCAATCACATTGCTGACTAGTCGCCACTGCAGCTCACTGCCCTCCAGCGTCCATTCTGTCGTCTGTATAGGCTCCCAGGGTCCTTATATAGTAATGAGAGCGTTTGCAGGGAAACGCACAATAATGCAAATAACGAAATAAATGCAAATTTCTCTTTTAAATAGTTTTTTATTATCATGTACTACCATTTTAGTGGTCAATCACATTGCTGACTAGTCGCCACTGCAGCTCACTGCCCTCCAGCGTCCATTCTGTCGTCTGTATAGGCTCCCAGGGTCCTTATATAGTAATGAGAGCGTTTGCAGGGAAACGCACAATAATGCAAATAACGAAATAAATGCAAATTTCCATTTTAAATAGTTTTTTATTATCATGTACTACCATTTTAGAGGTCAATCACATTGCTGACTAGTCGCCAGTGCACCTCACTGCCCTCCAGCATCCATTCTGTCGTCTGTATAGGCTCCCAGGGTGCTTATATAGTAATGAGAGCGTTTGCAGGGAAACGCACAATAATGCAAATAACGAAATAAATGCTAATTTCTTTTTAAATAGTTTTTTATTATCATGTACTACCATTTTAGAGGTCAATCACTTCGCAGACTAGTCGCCAGTACAGCTCGCAGCCCTCCAGCGTCCATTCTGTCGTCTGTATAGGCTCCCAGGTTCCTAATATATTAACGAGAGCGTTTGCAGGGAAACGCACAATAATGCGAATAACGAAATAAATGCAAATTTCTCTTTTAAATAGTTTTTTATTATCATGTACTACCATTTTAGAGGTCAATCTCTTCGCAGACTAGTCGCCAGTGCAACTCACTGCCCTCCAGCGTCCATTCTGTCGTCTGTATAGGCTCCCAGGGTCCTTATATAGTAATGAGAGCGTTTGCAGGGATACGCACTATAATGCAAATAACGAAATACATTCTAATTTCTTTTTTAAATAGTTTTTATTATCATGTACTACCATTTTAGAGGTCAATCACTTCGCAGACTAGACGCCAGTGCAGCTCGCAGCCCTCCAGCGTCTATTCTGTCGTCTGTATAGGCTCCCAGGGTCCTAATATAGTAACGAGAGCGTTTGCAGGGAAACGCACAATAATGCAAATAATGAAATAAATGCAAATTTCTCTTTTAAATAGTTTTTTATTATCATGTACTACCATTTTAGAGGTCAATCACTTCGCAGACTAGTCGCCAGTGCAGCTCACTGCCCTCCAGCGTCCATTCTGTCGTCTGTATAGGCTCCCAGGGTCCTTATATAGTAATGAGAGCGTCTGCAGGGAAACGCACAATAATGCAAATAACGAAGTAAATGCAAATTTATCTTTTAAATAGTTTTTTATTATCATGTACTACCATTTTAGCGGTCAATCACATTGCTGACTAGTCGCCACTGCAGCTCACTGCCCTCCAGCGTCCATTCTGTCGTCTGTATAGGCTCCCAGGGTCCTTATATAGTAATGAGAGCGTTTGCAGGGAAACGCACAATAATGCAAATAACGAAATAAATGCAAATTTCTCTTTTAAATAGTTTTTTATTATCATGTACTACCATTTTAGTGGTCAATCACATTGCTGACTAGTCGCCACTGCAGCTCACTGCCCTCCAGCGTCCATTCTGTCGTCTGTATAGGCTCCCAGGGTCCTTATATAGTAATGAGAGCGTTTGCAGGGAAACGCACAATAATGCAAATAACGAAATAAATGCAAATTTCTCTTTTAAATAGTTTTTTATTATCATGTACTACCATTTTAGAGGTCAATCACATTGCTGACTAGTCGCCACTGCAGCTCCCTTATATAATAATGAGAGCGTTTGCAGGGAAACGCACAATAATGCAAATAACGAAATAAATGCAAATTTCTCTTTTAAATATTTTTTTATTATCATGTACTACCATTTTAGAGGTCAATCACATTGCTGACTAGTCGCCACTGCAGCTCCCTTATATAATAATGAGAGCGTTTGCAGGGAAACGCACAATAATGCAAATAACGAAATAAATGCAAATTTCTCTTTTAAATAGTTTTTTATTATCATGTACTACCATTTTAGAGGTCAATCACATTGCTGACTAGTCGCCACTGCAGCTCCCTTATATAATAATGAGAGCGTTTGCAGGGAAACGCACAATAATGCAAATAACGAAATAAATGCAAATTTCTCTTTTAAATAGTTTTTTATTATCATGTACTACCATTTTAGAGGTCAATCACATTGCTGACTAGTCGCCACTGCAGCTCCCTTATATAATAATGAGAGCGTTTGCAGGGAAACGCACAATAATGCAAATAACGAAATAAATGCAAATTTCTCTTTTAAATAGTTTTTTATTATCATGTACTACCATTTTAGAGGTCAATCACATTGCTGACTAGTCGCCACTGCAGCTCCCTTATATAATAATGAGAGCGTTTGCAGGGAAACGCACAATAATGCAAATAACGAAATAAATGCAAATTTCTCTTTTAAATAGTTTTTTATTATCATGTACTACCATTTTAGAGGTCAATCACTTCGCAGACTAGTCGCCAGTGCAGCTCACTGCCCTCCAGCGTCCATTCTGTCGTCTGTATAGGCTCCCAGGTTCCTTATATAGTAATGAGAGCGTTTGCAGGGAAACGTACAATAATGCAAATAACGAAATAAATGCAAATTTCTCTTTTAAATAGTTTTTTATTATCATGTACTACCATTTTAGAGGTCAATCACATTGCAGACTAGTCGCCAGTGCAGCTCACTGCCCTCCAGCGTCCATTCTGTCGTCTGTATAGGCTCCCAGGATCCTTATATAGTAATGAGAGCGTTTGCAGGGAAACGCACAATAATGCAAATAACGAAATAAATGCAAATTTCGCTTTTAAATAATTTTTTATTATCATGTACTACCATTTTAGAGGACAATCACTTCGCAGACTAGTCGCCAGTGCAGCTCACTGCCCTCCAGCGTCCATTCTGTCGTCTGTATAGGCTCCCAGGTTCCTTATATAGTAATGAGAGTGTTTGCAGGGAAACGCACAATACTGCAAATAACGAAATAAATGCAAATTTCTCTTTTAAATAGTTTTTTATTATCATGTACTACCATTTTAGAGGTCAATCACATTGCTGACTAGTCGCCACTGCAGCTCCCTTATATAATAACGAGAGCGTTTGCAGGGAAACGCACAATAATGCAAATAATGAAATAAATGCAAATTTCTCTTTTAAATAGTTTTTTATTATCATGTACTACCATTTTAGAGGTCAATCACTTCGCAGACTAGTCGCCAGTGCAGCTCACTGCCCTCCAGCGTCCATTCTGTCGTCTGTATAGGCTCCCAGGGTCCTTATATAGTAATGAGAGCGTCTGCAGGGAAACGCACAATAATGCAAATAACGAAGTAAATGCAAATTTATCTTTTAAATAGTTTTTTATTATCATGTACTACCATTTTAGCGGTCAATCACATTGCTGACTAGTCGCCACTGCAGCTCACTGCCCTCCAGCGTCCATTCTGTCGTCTGTATAGGCTCCCAGGGTCCTTATATAGTAATGAGATCGTTTGCAGGGAAACGCACAATAATGCAAATAACGAAATAAATGCAAATTTCTCTTTTAAATAGTTTTTTATTATCATGTACTACCATTTTAGTGGTCAATCACATTGCTGACTAGTCGCCACTGCAGCTCACTGCCCTCCAGCGTCCATTCTGTCGTCTGTATAGGCTCCCAGGGTCCTTATATAGTAATGAGAGCGTTTGCAGGGAAACGCACAATAATGCAAATAACGAAATAAATGCAAATTTCTCTTTTAAATAGTTTTTTATTATCATGTACTACCATTTTAGAGGTCAATCACTTCGCAGACTAGTCGCCAGTGCAGCTCACTGCCCTCCAGCGTCCATTCTGTCGTCTGTATAGGCTCCCAGGGTCCTTATATAGTAATGAGAGCGTTAGCAGGGAAACGCACAATAATGCAAATAACGAAATAAATGCAAATTTCTGTTTTAAATAGTTTTTTATTACCATGTACTACCATTTTAGAGGTCAATCACATTGCTGACTAGTCGCCACTGCAGCTCCCTTATATAATAATGAGAGCGTTTGCAGGGAAACGCACAATAATGCAAATAACGAAATAAATGCAAATTTCTCTTTTAAATAGTTTTTTATTATCATGTACTACCATTTTAGAGGTCAATCACATTGCTGACTAGTCGCCACTGCAGCTCCCTTATATAATAATGAGAGCGTTTGCAGGGAAACGCACAATAATGCAAATAACGAAATAAATGCAAATTTCTCTTTTAAATAGTTTTTTATTATCATGTACTACCATTTTAGATGTCAATCACATTGCTGACTAGTCGCCACTGCAGCTCCCTTATACAATAATGAGAGCGTTTGCAGGGAAACGCACAATAATGCAAATAACGAAATAAATGCAAATTTCTCTTTTAAATAGTTTTTTATTATCATGTCCTACCATTTTAGAGGTCAATCACATTGCTGACTAGTCGCCACTGCAGCTCCCTTATATAATAATGAGAGCGTTTGCAGGGAAACGCACAATAATGCAAATAACGAAATAAATGCAAATTTATCTTTTAAATAGTTTTTTATTATCATGTACTACCATTTTAGAGGTCAATCACATTGCTGACTACTCGCCACTGCAGCTCCCTTATATAATAATGAGAGCGTTTGCAGGGAAACGCACAATAATGCAAATAACGAAATAAATGCAAATTTCTCTTTTAAATAGTTTTTTATTATCATGTACTACCATTTTAGAGGTCAATCACTTCGCAGACTAGTCGCCAGTGCAGCTCACTGCCCTCCAGCGTCCATTCTGTCGTCTGTATAGGCTCCCAGGTTCCTTATATAGTAATGAGAGCGTTTGCAGGGAAACGTACAATAATGCAAATAACGAAATAAATGCAAATTTCTCTTTTAAATAGTTTTTTATTATCATGTACTACCATTTTAGAGGTCAATCACATTGCAGACTAGTCGCCAGTGCAGCTCACTGCCCTCCAGCGTCCATTCTGTCGTCTGTATAGGCTCCCAGGATCCTTATATAGTAATGAGAGCGTTTGCAGGGAAACGCACAATAATGCAAATAACGAAATAAATGCAAATTTCGCTTTTAAATAATTTTTTATTATCATGTACTACCATTTTAGAGGACAATCACTTCGCAGACTAGTCGCCAGTGCAGCTCACTGCCCTCCAGCGTCCATTCTGTCGTCTGTATAGGCTCCCAGGTTCCTTATATAGTAATGAGAGTGTTTGCAGGGAAACGCACAATACTGCAAATAACGAAATAAATGCAAATATCTCTTTTAAATAGTTTTTTATTATCATGTACTACCATTTTAGAGGTCAATCACATTGCTGACTAGTCGCCACTGCAGCTCCCTTATATAATAATGAGAGCGTTTGCAGGGAAACGCACAATAATGCAAATAACGAAATAAATGCAAATTTCTCTTTTAAATAGTTTTTTATTATCATGTATTATCATTTTAGAGGTCAATCACTTCGCAGACTAGTCGCCAGTGCAGCTCACTGCCCTCCAGCGTCCATTCTGTCGTCTGTATAGGCTCCCAGGGTCCTTATATAGTAATGAGAGCGTTTGCAGGGAAACGCACAATAATGCAAATAACGAAATAAATGCAAATTTCTCTTTTAAATAGTTTTTTTTAACATGTACTACCATTTTAGCGGTCAATCACATTGCTGACTAGTCGCCACTGCAGCTCACTGCCCTCCAGCGTCCATTCTGTCGTCTGTATAGGCTCCCAGGGTCCTTATATAGTAATGAGAGCGTTTGCAGGGAAACGCACAATAATGCAAATAACGAAATAAATGCAAATTTCTCTTTTAAATAGTTTTTTATTATCATGTACTACCATTTTAGAGGTCAATCACATTGCTGACTAGTCGCCACTGCAGCTCCCTTATATAATAATGAGAGCCTTTGCAGGGAAACGCACAATAATGCAAATAACGAAATAAATGCAAATTTCTCTTTTAAATAGTTTTTTATTATCATGTACTACCATTTTAGAGGTCAATCACTTCGCAGACTAGTCGCCAGTGCAGCTCACTGCCCTCCAGCGTCCATTCTGTCGTCTGTATAGGCTCCCAGGGTCCTTATATAGTAATGAGAGCGTTTGCAGGGAAACGCACAATAATGCAAATAACGAAATAAATGCAAATTTCTCTTTTAAATAGTTTTTTATTATCATGTACTACCATTTTAGAGGTCAATCACTTCGCAGACTAGTCGCCAGTGCAGCTCACTGCCCTCCAGCGTCCATTCTGTCGTCTGTATAGGCTCCCAGGGTCCTTATATAGTAATGAGAGCGTTTGCAGGGAAACGCACAATAATGCAAATAACGAAATAAATGCAAATTTCTCTTTTAAATAGTTTTTTATTATCATGTACTACCATTTTAGAGGTCAATCACTTCGCAGACTAGTCGCCAGTGCAGCTCACTTCCCTCCAGCGTCCATTCTGTCGTCTGTATAGGCTCCCAGGGTCCTTATATAGTAATGAGAGCGTTTGCAGGGAAACGCACAATAATGCAAATAACGAAATAAATGCAAATTTCTCTTTTAAATAGTTTTTTATTAACATGTACTACCATTTTAGCGGTCAATCACATTGTTGACTAGTCGCCACTGCAGCTCACTGCCCTCCAGCGTCCATTCTGTCGTCTGTATAGGCTCCCAGGGTCCTTATATAGTAATGAGAGCCTTTGCAGGGAAACGCACAATAATGCAAATAACGAAATAAATGCAAATTTCTCTTTTAAATAGTTTTTTATTATCATGTACTACCATTTTAGAGGTCAATCACTTCGCAGACAAGTCGCCAGTGCAGTTCACTGTCCTCCAGCGTCCATTCTGTCGTCTGTATAGGCTCCCAGGGTCCTTATATAGTAATGAGAGCGTTTGCAGGGAAACGCACAATAATGCAAATAACGAAATAAATGCAAATTTCTCTTTTAAATAGTTTTTTATTATCATGTACTACCATTTTAGAGGTCAATCACTTCGCAGACTAGTCGCCAGTGCAGCTCACTGCCCTCCAGCGTCCATTCTGTCGTCTGTATAGGCTCCCAGGTTCCTTATATAGTAATGAGAGCGTTTGCAGGGAAACGCACAATACTGCAAATAACGAAATAAATGCAAATTTCTCTTTTAAATAGTTTTTTATTATCATGTACTACCATTTTAGAGGTCAATCACATTGCTGACTAGTCGCCACTGCAGCTCCCTTATATAGTAATGAGAGCGTTTGCAGGGAAACGCACAATACTGCAAATAACGAAATAAATGCAAATTTCTCTTTTAAATAGTTTTTTATTATCATGTATTATCATTTTAGAGGTCAATTACCTCGCAGACTAGTCGCCAGTGCAGCTCACTGCCCTCCAGCGTCCATTCTGTCGTCTGTATAGGCTCCCAGGGTCCTTATATAGTAATGAGAGCGTATGCAGGGAAACGCACAATAATGCAAATAACGAAATAAATGCAAATTTCTCTTTTAAATAGTTTTTTATTAACATGTACTACCATTTTAGCGGTCAATCACATTGCTGACTAGTCGCCACTGCAGCTCACTGCCCTCCAGCGTCCATTCTGTCGTCTGTATAGGCTCCCAGGGTCCTTATATAGTAATGAGAGCGTTTGCAGGGAAACGCACAATAATGCAAATAACGAAATAAATGCAAATTTCTCTTTTAAATAGTTTTTTATTATCATGTACTACCATTTTAGAGGTCAATCACATTGCTGACTAGTCGCCACTGCAGCTCCCTTATATAATAATGAGAGCCTTTGCAGGGAAACGCACAATAATGCAAGTAACGAAATAAATGCAAATTTATCTTTTAAATAGTTTTTTATTATCATGTACTACCATTTTAGAGGTCACTCACTTCGCAGACTAGTCGCCAGTGCAGCTCACTGCCCTCCAGCGTCCATTCTGTCGTCTGTATAGGCTCCCAGGGTCCTTATATAGTAATGAGAGCGTTTGCAGGGAAACGCACAATAATGCAAATAACGAAATAAATGCAAATTTCTCTTTTAAATAGTTTTTTATTATCATTACTACCATTTTAGAGGTCAATCACTTCGCAGACTAGTCGCCAGTGCAGCTCACTGCCCTCCAGCGTCCATTCTGTCGTCTGTATAGGCTCCCAGGGTCCTTATATAGTAATGAGAGCGTTTGCAGGGAAACACACAATAATGCAAATAACGAAATAAATGCAAATATCTCTTTTAAATAGTTTTTTATTATCATGTACTACCATTTTATCGGTAAATCACATTGCTGACTAGTCGCCACTGCAGCTCACTGCCCTCCAGCGTCCATTCTGTCGTCTGTATAGGCTCCCAGGGTCCTTATATAGTAATGAGAGCGTTTGCAGGGAAACGCACAATAATGCAAATAACGGAATACTTGCAAATTTCTTTTTTAAATAGTTTTTTATTATCATGTACTACCATTTTAGAGGTCAATCACTTCGCAGACTAGTCGCAAGTGCAGCTCACTGCCCTCCAGCGTCCATTCTGTCGTCTGTATAGGCTCCCAGGGTCCCTATATAGTAATGAGAGCGTTTTGCAAGGTAACGCACAATAATGCAAATAACGAAATAAATGCAAATTTCTCTTTTAAATAGTTTTTTATTATCATGTACTACCATTTTAGAGGTCAATCACTTCGCAGACTAGTCGCCAGTGCAGTTCACTGCCCTCCAGCGTCCATTCTGTCGTCTGTATAGGCTCCCAGGTTCCTTATATAGTAATGAGAGCGTTTGCAGGGAAACGCACAATACTGCAAATAACGAAATAAATGCAAATTTCTCTTTTAAATAGTTTTTTATTATCATGTACTACCATTTTAGAGGTCAATCACATTGCTGACTAGTCGCCACTGCAGCTCCCTTATATAATAATGAGAGCGTTTGCAGGGAAACGCACAATAATGCAAATAACGAAATAAATGCAAATTTCTCTTTTAAATAGTTTTTTATTATCATGTATTATCATTTTAGAGGTCAATTACCTCGCAGACTAGTCGCCAGTGCAGCTCACTGCCCTCCAGCGTCCATTCTGTCGTCTGTATAGGCTCCCAGGGTCCTTATATAGTAATAAGAGCGTATGCAGGGAAACGCACAATAATGCAAATAACGAAATAAATGCAAATTTCTCTTTTAAATAGTTTTTTATTAACATGTACTACCATTTTAGCGGTCAATCACATTGCTGACTAGTCGCCACTGCAGCTCACTGCCCTCCAGCGTCTATTCTGTCGTCTGTATAGGCTCCCAGGGTCCTTATATAGTAATGAGAGCGTTTGCAGGGAAACGCACAATAATGCAAATAACGAAATAAATGCAAATTTCTCTTTTAAATAGTTTTTTATTATCATGTACTACCATTTTAGAGGTCAATCACATTGCTGACTAGTCGCCACTGCAGCTCCCTTATATAATAATGAGAGCATTTGCAGGGAAACGCACAATAATGCAAATAACGAAATAAATGCAAATTTCTCTTTTAAATAGTTTTTTATTATCATGTACTACCATTTTATCGGTAAATCACATTGCTGACTAGTCGCCACTGCAGCTCACTGCCCTCCAGCGTCCATTCTGTCGTCTGTATAGGCTCCCAGGGTCCTTATATAGTAATGAGAGCGTTTGCAGGGAAACGCACAATAATGCAAATAACGGAATACTTGCAAATTTCTTTTTTAAATAGTTTTTTATTATCATGTACTACCATTTTAGAGGTCAATCACTTCGCAGACTAGTCGCAAGTGCAGCTCACTGCCCTCCAGCGTCCATTCTGTCGTCTGTATAGGCTCCCAGGGTCCCTATATAGTAATGAGAGCGTTTGCAAGGTAACGCACAATAATGCAAATAACGAAATAAATGCAAATTTCTCTTTTAAATAGTTTTTTATTATCATGTACTACCATTTTAGAGGTCAATCACTTCGCAGACTAGTCGCCAGTGCAGCTCACTGCCCTCCAGCGTCCATTCTGTCGTCTGTATAGGCTCCCAGGGTCCTTATATAGTAATGAGAGCGTTTGCAGGGAAACACACAATAATGCAAATAACGAAATAAATGCAAATTTCTCTTTTAAATAGTTTTTTATTATCATGTACTACCATTTTATCGGTAAATCACATTGCTGACTAGTCGCCACTGCAGCTCACTGCCCTCCAGCGTCCATTCTGTCGTCTGTATAGGCTCCCAGGGTCCTTATAT
The DNA here is from genome assembly GCA_026315105.1 of Locusta migratoria. Classification (NCBI taxonomy): domain Eukaryota; kingdom Metazoa; phylum Arthropoda; class Insecta; order Orthoptera; family Acrididae; genus Locusta; species Locusta migratoria. Next base: position 88,383 of record JAOYRU010001285.1, on the reverse strand, counting down.
AGTAATGAGAGCGTTTGCAGGGAAACGCACAATAATGCAAATAACGGAATACTTGCAAATTTCTCTTTTAAATAGTTTTTTATTATCATGTACTACCATTTTAGAGGTCAATCACTTCGCAGACTAGTCGCAAGTGCAGCTCACTGCCCTCCAGCGTCCATTCTGTCGTCTGTATAGGCTCCCAGGGTCCTTATATAGTAATGAGAGCGTTTGCAAGGTAACGCACAATAATGCAAATAACGAAATAAATGCAAATTTCTCTTTTAAATAGTTTTTTATTATCATGTACTACCATTTTAGAGGTCAATCACTTCGCAGACTAGTCGCCAGTGCAGCTCACTGCCCTCCAGCGTCCATTCTGTCGTCTGTATAGACTCCCAGGGTCCTTATATAGTAATGAGAGCGTTTGCAGGGAAACGCACAATAATGCAAATAACGAAATAAATGCAAATTTCTCTTTTAAATAGTTTTTTATTAACATGTACTACCATTTTAGCGGTCAATCACATTGTTGACTAGTCGCCACTGCAGCTCACTGCCCTCCAGCGACCATTCTGTCGTCTGTATAGGCTCCCAGGGTCCTTATATAGTAATGAGAGCCTTTGCAGGGAAACGCACAATAATGCAAATAACGAAATAAATGCAAATTTCTCTTTTAAATAGTTTTTTATTATCATGTACTACCATTTTAGAGGTCAATCACTTCGCAGACTAGTCGCCAGTGCATTTCACTGCCCTCCAGCGTCCATTCTGTCGTCTGTATAGGCTCCCAGGGTCCTTATAAAGTAATGAGAGCCTTTGCAGGGAAACGCACAATAATGCAAATAACGAAATAAATGCAAATTTCTCTTTTAAATGGTTTTTTATTATCATGTACTACCATTTTAGAGGTCAATCACATTGCTGACTAGTCGCCACTACAGCTCACTGCCCTCCAGCGTCCATTCTGTCCTCTGTATAGGCTCCCAGGGTCCTTATATAGTAATGAGAGCGTTTGCAGGGAAACGCACAATACTGCAAATAACGAAATAAATGCAAATTTCTCTTTTAAATAGTTTTTATTATCATGTACTACCATTTTAGAGGTCAATCACATTGCTGACTAGTCGCCACTGCAGCTCCCTTATATAATAATGAGAGCGTTTGCAGGGAAACGCACAATAATGCAAATAACGAAATAAATGCAAATTTCTCTTTTAAATAGTTTTTTATTATCATGTACTACCATTTTAGAGGTCAATCACTTCGCAGACTAGTCGCCAGTGCAGCTCACTGCCCTCCAGCGTCCATTCTGTCGTCTGTATAGGCTCCCAGGGTCCTTATATAGTAATGAGAGCGTTTGCAGGGAAACGCACAATAATGCAAATAACGAAATAAATGCAAATTTCTCTTTTAAATAGTTTTTTATTAACATGTACTACCATTTTAGCGGTCAATCACATTGCTGAATAGTCGCCACTGCAGCTCACTGCCCTCCAGCGTCCATTCTGTCGTCTGTATAGGCTCCCAGGGTCCTTATATAGTAATGAGAGCGTTTGCAGGGAAACGCACAATAATGCAAATAACGAAATAAATGCAAATTTCTCTTTTAAATAGTTTTTTATTATCATGTACTACCATTTTAGAGGTCAATCACTTCGCAGACTAGTCGCCAGTGCAGCTCACTGCCGTCCAGCGTCCATTCTGTCGTCTGTATAGGCTCCCAGGGTCCTTATATAGTAATGAGAGCGATTGCAGGGAAACGCACAATAATGCAAATAACGAAATAAATGCAAATTTCTCTTTTAAATAGTTTTTTATTAACATGTACTACCATTTTAGCGGTCAATCACATTGTTGACTAGTCGCCACTGCAGCTCACTGCCCTCCAGCGACCATTCTGTCGTCTGTATAGGCTCCCAGGGTCCTTATATAGTAATGAGAGCCTTTGCAGGGAAACGCACAATAATGCAAATAACGAAATAAATGCAAAATTTCTCTTTTAAATAGTTTTTTATTATCATGTACTACCATTTTAGAGGTCAATCACTTCGCAGACTAGTCGCCAGTGCAGTTCACTGCCCTCCAGCGTCCATTCTGTCGTCTGTATAGGCTCCCAGGGTCCTTATAAAGTAATGAGAGCCTTTGCAGGGAAACGCACAATAATGCAAATAACGAAATAAATGCAAATTTCTCTTTTAAATGGTTTTTTATTATTATGTACTACCAATTTAGAGGTCAATCACATTGCTGACTAGTCGCCACTGCAGCTCACTGCCCTCCAGCGTCCATTCTGTCCTCTGTATAGGCTCCCAGGGTCCTTATATAGTAATGAGAGCGTTTGCAGGGAAACGCACAATAATGCAAATAACGAAATAAATGCAAATTTCTCTTTTAAATAGTTTTTTATTATCATGTACTACCATTTTAGAGGTCAATCACATTGCTGACTAGTCGCCACTGCAGCTCCCTTATATAATAATGAGAGCGTTTGCAGGGAAACGCACAATAATGCAAATAACGAAATAAATGCAAATTTCTCTTTTAAATAGTTTTTTATTATCATGTACTACCATTTTAGAGGTCAATCACTTCGCAGACTAGTCGCCAGTGCAGCTCACTGCCCTCCAGCGTCCATTCTGTCGTCTGTATAGGCTCCCAGGGTCCTTATATAGTAATGAGAGCGTTTGCAGGGAAACGCACAATAATGCAAATAACGAAATAAATGCAAATTTCTCTTTTAAATAGTTTTTTATTATCATGTACTACCATTTTAGCGGTCAATCACATTGTTGACTAGTCGCCACTGCAGCTCACTGCCCTCCAGCGTCCATTCTGTCGTCTGTATAGGCTCCCAGGGTCCTTATATAGTAATGAGAGCGTTTGCAGGGAAACGCACAATAATGCAAATAACGAAATAAATGCAAATTTCTCTTTTAAATAGTTTTTTATTATCATGTACTACCATTTTAGAGGTCAATCACTTCGCAGACTAGTCGCCAGTGCAGCTCACTGCCCTCCAGCGTCCATTCTGTGTCTGTATAGGCTCCCAGGTTCCTTATATAGTAATGAGAGCGTTTGCAGGGAAACGCACAATACTGCAAATAACGAAATAAATGCAAATTTCTCTTTTAAATAGTTTTTTATTATCATGTACTACCATTTTAGAGGTCAATCACATTGCTGACTAGTCGCCACTGCAGCTCCCTTATATAATAATGAGAGCGTTTGCAGGGAAACGCACAATAATGCAAATAACGAAATAAATGCAAATTTCTCTTTTAAATAGTTTTTTATTATCATGTATTATCATTTTAGAGGTCAATCACCTCGCAGACTAGTCGCCAGTGCAGCTCACTGCCCTCCAGCGTCCATTCTGTCGTCTGTATAGGCTCCCAGGGTCCTAATATAGTAATGAGAGCGTTTGCAGGGAAAGGCACAATAATGCAAATAACGAAATAAATGCAAATTTCTCTTTTAAATAGTTTTTTATTAACATGTACTACCATTTTAGCGGTCAATCCCATTGCTGACTAGTCGCCACTGCAGCTCACTGCCCTCCAGCGTCCATTCTGTCGTCTGTATAGGCTCCCAGGGTCCTTATATAGTAATGAGAGCGTTTGCAGGGAAACGCACAATAATGCAAATAACGAAATAAATGCAAATTTCTCTTTTAAATAGTTTTTTATTATCATGTACTACCATTTTAGAGGTCAATCACATTGCTGACTAGTCGCCACTGCAGCTCCCTTATATAATAATGAGAGCCTTTGCAGGGAAACGCACAATAATGCAAATAACGAAATAAATGCAAATTTCTCTTTTAAATAGTTTTTTATTATCATGTACTACCATTTTAGAGGTCACTCACTTCGCAGACTAGTCGCCAGTGCAGCTCACTGCCCTCCAGCGTCCATTCTGTCGTCTGTATAGGCTCCCAGGGTCCTTATATAGTAATGAGAGCGTTTGCAGGGAAACGCACAATAATGCAAATAACGAAATAAATGCAAATTTCTCTTTTAAATAGTTTTTTATTATCATGTACTACCATTTTAGAGGTCAATCACTTCGCAGACTAGTCGCCAGTGCAGCTCACTGCCCTCCAGCGTCCATTCTGTCGTCTGTATAGGCTCCCAGGATCCTTATATAGTAATGAGAGCGTTTGCAGAGAAACACACAATAATGCAAATAACGAAATAAATGCAAATTTCTCTTTTAAATAGTTTTTTATTATCATGTACTACCATTTTATCGGTAAATCACATTGCTGACTAGTCGCCACTGCAGCTCACTGCCCTCCAGCGTCCATTCTGTCGTCTGTATAGGCTCCCAGGGTCCTTATATAGTAATGAGAGCGTTTGCAGGGAAACGCACAATAATGCAAATAACGGAATACTTGCAAATTTCTCTTTTAAATAGTTTTTTATTATCATGTACTACCATTTTATCGGTAAATCACATTGCTGACTAGTCGCCACTGCAGCTCACTGCCCTCCAGCGTCCATTCTGTCGTCTGTATAGGCTCCCAGGGTCCTTATATAGTAATGGGTGGCGTTTGCAGGGAAACGCACAATAATGCAAATAACGGAATACTTGCAAATTTCTCTTTTAAATAGTTTTTTATTATCATGTACAACCTTTTATAGGTCAATCACTTCGCAGACTAGTCGCAAGTGCAGCTCACTGCCCTCCAGCGTCCATTCTGTCGTCTGTATAGGCTCCCAGGGTCCTTATATAGTAATGAGAGCGTTTGCAAGGTAACGCACAATAATGCAAATAACGAAATAAATGCAAATTTCTCTTTTAAATAGTTTTTTATTATCATGTTCTACCATTTTAGAGGTCAATCACTTCGCAGACTAGTCGCCAGTGCAGCTCACTGCCCCCCAGCGTCCATTCTGTCGTCTGTATAGGCTCCCAGGGTCCTTATATAGTAATGAGAGCGTTTGCAGGGAAACGCACAATAATGCAAATAACGAAATAAATGCAAATTTCTCTTTTAAATAGTTTTTTATTAACATGTACTACCATTTTAGCGGTCAATCACATTGTTGACTAGTCGCCACTGCAGCTCACTGCCCTCCAGCGACCATTCTGTCGTCTGTATAGGCTCCCAGGGTCCTTATATAGTAATGAGAGCCTTTGCAGGGAAACGCACAATAATGCAAATAACGAAATAAATGCAAATTTCTCTTTTAAATAGTTTTTTATTATCATGTACTACCATTTTAGAGGTCAATCACTTCGCAGACTAGTCGCCAGTGCAGTTCACTGCCCTCCAGCGTCCATTCTGTCGTCTGTATAGGCTCCCAGGGTCCTTATAAAGTAATGAGAGCCTTTGCAGGGAAACGCACAATAATGCAAATAACGAAATAAATGCAAATTTCTCTTTTAAATGGTTTTTTATTATCATGTACTACCATTTTAGAGGTCAATCACATTGCTGACTAGTCGCCACTGCAGCTCACTGCCCTCCAGCGTCCATTCTGTCCTCTGTATAGGCTCCCTGGGTCCTTATATAGTAATGAGAGCGTTTGCAGGGAAACGCACAATAATGCAAATAACGAAATAAATGCAAATTTCTCTTTTAAATAGTTTTTTATTATCATGTACTACCATTTTAGAGGTCAATCACATTGCTGACTAGTCGCCACTACAGCTCCCTTATATAATAATGAGAGCGTTTGCAGGGAAACGCACAATAATGCAAATAACGAAATAAATGCAAGTTTCTCTTTTAAATAGTTTTTTATTATCATGTACTACCATTTTAGAGGTCAATCACTTCGCAGACTAGTCGCCAGTGCAGCTCACTGCCCTCCAGCGTCCATTCTGTCGTCTGTATAGGCTCCCAGGGTCCTTATATAGTAATGAGAGCGTTTGCAGGGAAACGCACAATAATGCAAATAACGAAATAAATGCAAATTTCTCTTTTAAATAGTTTTTTATTAACATGTACTACCATTTTAGCGGTCAATCACATTGCTGAATAGTCGCCACTGCAGCTCACTGCCCTCCAGCGTCCATTCTGTCGTCTGTATAGGCTCCCAGGTTCCTTATAAAGTAATGAGAGCGTTTGCAGGGAAACGCACAATAATGCAAATAACGAAAAAAATGCAAATTTCTCTTTTAAATAGTTTTTTATTATCATGTACTACCATTTTAGAGGTCAATCACATTGCTGACTTGTCGCCACTGCAGCTCCCTTATATAATAATGAGAGCGTTTGCAGTGAAACGCACAATAATGCAAATAACGAAATAAATGCAAATTTCTCTTTTAAATAGTTTTTTATTATCATGTACTACCATTTTAGAGGTGAATCACTTCGCAGACTAGTCGCCAGTGCAGCTCACTGCCCTCCAGCGTCCATTCTGTCGTCTGTATAGGCTCCCAGGGTCCTTATATAGTAATGAGAGCCTTTGCAGGGAAACGCACAATAATGCAAATAACGAAATAAATGCAAATTTCTCTTTTAAATAGTTTTTTATTAACATGTACTACCATTTTAGCGGTCAATCACATTGTTGACTAGTCGCCACTGCAGCTCACTGCCCTCCAGCGACCATTCTGTCGTCTGTATAGGCTCCCAGGGTCCTTATATAGTGATGAGAGCCTTTGCAGGGAAACGCACAATAATGCAAATAACGAAATAAATGCAAATTTCTCTTTTAAATAGTTTTTTATTATCATGTACTACCATTTTAGAGGTCAATCACTTCGCAGACTAGTCGCCAGTGCAGTTCACTGCCCTCCAGCGTCCATTCTGTCGTCTGTATAGGCTCCCAGGGTCCTTATATAGTAATGAGAGCGTTTGCAGGGAAACGCACAATAATGCAAATAACGAAATAAATGCAAATTTCTCTTTTAAATAGTTTTTTATTATCATGTACTACCATTTTAGAGGTCAATCACTTCGCAGACTAGTCGCCAGTGCAGCTCACTGCCCTCCAGCGTCCATTCTGTGTCTGTATAGGCTCCCAGGTTCCTTATATAGTAATGAGAGCGTTTGCAGGGAAACGCACAATACTGCAAATAACGAAATAAATGCTAATTTCTCTTTTAAATAGTTTTTTATTATCATGTACTACCATTTTAGAGGTCAATCACATTGCTGACTAGTCGCCACTGCAGCTCCCTTATATAATAATGAGAGCGTTTGCAGGGAAACGCACAATAATGCAAATAACGAAATAAATGCAAATTTCTCTTTTAAATAGTTTTTTATTATCATGTATTATCATTTTAGAGGTCAATCACCTCGCAGACTAGTCGCCAGTGCAGCTCACTGCCCTCCAGCGTCCATTCTGTCGTCTGTATAGGCTCCCAGGGTCCTTATATAGTAATGAGAGCGTTTGCAGGGAAAGGCACAATAATGCAAATAACGAAATAAATGCAAATTTCTCTTTTAAATAGTTTTTTATTAACATGTACTACCATTTTAGCGGTCAATCACATTGCTGACTAGTCGCCACTGCAGCTCACTGCCCTCCAGCGTCCATTCTGTCGTCTGTATAGGCTCCCAGGGTCCTTATATAGTAATGAGAGCGTTTGCAGGGAAACGCACAATAATGCAAATAACGAAATAAATGCAAATTTCTCTTTTAAATAGTTTTTTATTATCATGTACTACCATTTTAGAGGTCAATCACATTGCTGACTAGTCGCCACTGCAGCTCCCTTATATAATAATGAGAGCCTTTGCAGGGAAACGCACAATAATGCAAATAACGAAATAAATGCAAATTTCTCTTTTAAATAGTTTTTTATTATCATGTACTACCATTTTAGAGGTCACTCACTTCGCAGACTAGTCGCCAGTGCAGCTCACTGCCCTCCAGCGTCCATTCTGTCGTCTGTATAGGCTCCCAGGGTCCTTATATAGTAATGAGAGCGTTTGCAGGGAAACGCACAATAATGCAAATAACGAAATAAATGCAAATTTCTCTTTTAAATAGTTTTTTATTATCATGTACTACCATTTTAGAGGTCAATCACTTCGCAGACTAGTCGCCAGTGCTGCTCACTGCCCTCCAGCGTCCATTCTGTCGTCTGTATAGGCTCCCAGGGTCCTTATATAGTAATGAGAGCGTTTGCAGGGAAACACACAATAATGCAAATACCGAAATAAATGCAAATTTCTCTTTTAAATAGTTTTTTATTATCATGTACTACCATTTTATCGGTAAATCACATTGCTGACTAGTCGCCACTGCAGCTCACTGCCCTCCAGCGTCCATTCTGTCGTCTGTATAGGCTCCCAGGGTCCTTATATAGTAATGAGAGCGTTTGCAGGGAAACGCACAATAATGCAAATAACGGAATACTTGCAAATTTCTCTTTTAAATAGTTTTTTATTATCATGTACTACCATTTTATCGGTAAATCACATTGCTGACTAGTCGCCACTGCAGCTCACTGCCCTCCAGCGTCCATTCTGTCGTCTGTATCGGCTCCCAGGGTCCTTATATAGTAATGGGTGGCGTTTGCAGGGAAACGCACAATAATGCAAATAACGGAATACTTGCAAATTTCTCTTTTAAATAGTTTTTTATTATCATGTACAACCTTTTATAGGTCAATCACTTCGCAGACTAGTCGCAAGTGCAGCTCACTGCCCTCCAGCGTCCGTTCTGTCGTCTGTATAGGCTCCCAGGGTCCTTATATAGTAATGAGAGCGTTTGCAAGGTAACGCACAATAATGCAAATAACGAAATAAATGCAAATTTCTCTTTTAAATAGTTTTTTATTATCATGTTCTACCATTTTAGAGGTCAATCACTTCGCAGACTAGTCGCCAGTGCAGCTCACTGCCCCCCAGCGTCCATTCTGTCGTCTGTATAGGCTCCCAGGGTCCTTATATAGTAATGAGAGCGTTTGCAGGGAAACGCACAATAATGCAAATAACGAAATAAATGCAAATTTCTCTTTTAAATAGTTTTTTATTAACATGTACTACCATTTTAGCGGTCAATCACATTGTTGACTAGTCGCCACTGCAGCTCACTGCCCTCCAGCGACCATTCTGTCGTCTGTATAGGCTCCCAGGGTCCTTATATAGTAATGAGAGCCTTTGCAGGGAAACGCACAATAATGCAAATAACGAAATAAAAGCAAATTTCTCTTTTAAATAGTTTTTTATTATCATGTACTACCATTTTAGAGGTCAATCACTTCGCAGACTAGTCGCCAGTGCAGTTCACTGCCCTCCAGCGTCCATTCTGTCGTCTGTATAGGCTCCCAGGGTCCTTATAAAGTAATGAGAGCCTTTGCAGGGAAACGCACAATAATGCAAATAACGAAATAAATGCAAATTTCTCTTTTAAATGGTTTTTTATTATCATGTACTACCATTTTAGAGGTCAATCACATTGCTGACTAGTCGCCACTGCAGCTCACTGCCCTCCAGCGTCCATTCTGTCCTCTGTATAGGCTCCCTGGGTCCTTATATAGTAATGAGAGCGTTTGCAGGGAAACGCACAATAATGCAAATAACGAAATAAATGCAAATTTCTCTTTTAAATAGTTTTTTATTATCATGTACTACCATTTTAGAGGTCAATCACATTGCTGACTAGTCGCCACTACAGCTCCCTTATATAATAATGAGAGCGTTTGCAGGGAAACGCACAATAATGCAAATAACGAAATAAATGCAAGTTTCTCTTTTAAATAGTTTTTTTTATTATCATGTACTACCATTTTAGAGGTCAATCACTTCGCAGACTAGTCGCCAGTGCAGCTCACTGCCCTCCAGCGTCCATTCTGTCGTCTGTATAGGCTCCCAGGGTCCTTATATAGTAATGAGAGCGTTTGCAGGGAAACGCACAATAATGCAAATAACGAAATAAATGCAAATTTCTCTTTTAAATAGTTTTTTATTAACATGTACTACCATTTTAGCGGTCAATCACATTGCTGAATAGTCGCCACTGCAGCTCACTGCCCTCCAGCGTCCATTCTGTCGTCTGTATAGGCTCCCAGGTTCCTTATATAGTAATGAGAGCGTTTGCAGGGAAACGCACAATAATGCAAATAACGAAAAAAATGCAAATTTCTCTTTTAAATAGTTTTTTATTATCATGTACTACCATTTTAGAGGTCAATCACATTGCTGACTAGTCGCCACTGCAGCTCCCTTATATAATAATGAGAGCGTTTGCAGTGAAACGCACAATAATGCAAATAACGAAATAAATGCAAATTTCTCTTTTAAATAGTTTTTTATTATCATGTACTACCATTTTAGAGGTGAATCACTTCGCAGACTAGTCGCCAGTGCAGCTCACTGCCCTCCAGCGTCCATTCTGTCGTCTGTATAGGCTCCCAGGGTCCTTATATAGTAATGAGAGCCTTTGCAGGGAAACGCACAATAATGCAAATAACGAAATAAATGCAAATTTCTCTTTTAAATAGTTTTTTATTAACATGTACTACCATTTTAGCGGTCAATCACATATTGACTAGTCGCCACTGCAGCTCACTGCCCTCCAGCGACCATTCTGTCGTCTGTATAGGCTCCCAGGGTCCTTATATAGTGATGAGAGCCTTTGCAGGGAAACGCACAATAATGCAAATAACGAAATAAATGCAAATTTCTCTTTTAAATAGTTTTTTATTATCATGTACTACCATTTTAGAGGTCAATCACTTCGCAGACTAGTCGCCAGTGCAGTTCACTGCCCTCCAGCGTCCATTCTGTCGTCTGTATAGGCTCCCAGGGTCCTTATAAAGTAATGAGAGCCTTTGCAGGGAAACGCACAATAATGCAAATAACGAAATAAATGCAAATTTCTCTTTTAAATGGTTTTTTATTATCATGTACTACCATTTTAGAGGTCAATCACATTGCTGACTAGACGCCACTGCAGCTCACTGCCCTCCAGCGTCCATTCTGTCCTCTGTATAGGCTCCCAGGGTCCTTATATAGTAATGAGAGCGTTTGCTGGGAAACGCACAATAATGCAAATAACGAAATAAATGCAAATTTCTCTTTTAAATAGTTTTTTATTATCATGTACTACCATTTTAGAGGTCAATCACATTGCTGACTAGTCGCAACTACAGCTCCCTTATATAATAATGAGAGCGTTTGCAGGGAAACGCACAATAATGCAAATAGCGAAATAAATGCAAATTTCTCTTTTAAATAGTTTTTTATTATCATGTACTACCATTTTAGAGGTCAATCACTTCGCAGACTAGTCGCCAGTGCAGCTCACTGCCCTCCAGCGTCCATTCTGTCGTCTGTATTGGCTCCCAGGGTCCTTATATAGTAATGAGAGCGTTTGCAGGGAAACGCACAATAATGCAAATAACGAAATAAATGCAAATTTCTCTTTTAAATAGTTTTTTATTAACATGTACTACCATTTTAGCGGTCAATCACATTGCTGAATAGTCGCCACTGCAGCTCACTGCCCTCCAGCGTCCATTCTGTCGTCTGTATAGGCTCCCAGGGTCCTTATATAGTAATGAGAGCGTTTGCAGGGAAACGCACAATAATGCAAATAACGAAATAAATGCAAATTTCTCTTTTAAATAGTTTTTTATTAACATGTACTACCATTTTAGCGGTCAATCACATTGCTGACTAGTCGCCACTGCAGCTCACTGCCATCCAGCGTCCATTCTGTCCTCTGTATAGGCTCCCAGGGTCCTTATATAGTAATGAGAGCGTTTGCAGGGAAACGCACAATAATGCAAATAACGAAATAAATGCAAATTTCTCTTTTAAATAGTTTTTTATTATCATGTACTACCATTTTAGAGGTCAATCACATTGCTGACTAGTCGCCACTGCAGCTCCCTTATATAATAATGAGAGCCTTTGCAGGGAAACGCACAATAATGCAAATAACGAAAAAAATGCATATTTCTCTTTTAAATAGTTTTTTATTATCATGTACTACCAATTTAGGGGTCAATCACATTGCTGTGTAGTCGCCACTGCAGCTCCCTTATATAATAATGAGAGCGTTTGCAGGGAAACGCACAATAATGCAAATAACGAAATAAATGCAAATTTCTCTTTTAAATAGTTTTTTATTATCATGTACTACCATTTTAGAGGTCAATCACATTGCTGACTAGTCGCCACTGCAGCTCACTGCCCTCCAGCGTCCATTCTGTCGTCTGTATAGGCTCCCAGGGTCCTTATATAGTAATGAGAGCGTTTGCAGGGAAACGCACAATAATGCAAATAACGAAATAAATGCAAATTTCTCTTTTAAATAGTTTTTTATTAACATGTACTACCATTTTAGCGGTCAATCACATTGCTGACTAGTCGCCACTGCAGCTCACTGCCCTCCAGCGTCCATTCTGTCCTCTGTATAGGCTCCCAGGGTCCTTATATAGTAATGAGAGCGTTTGCAGGGAAACGCACAATAATGCAAATAACGAAATAAATGCAAATTTCTCTTTTAAATAGTTTTTTATTAACATGTACTACCATTTTAGCGGTCAATCACATTGCTGACTAGTCGCCACTGCAGCTCACTGCCCTCCAGCGTCCATTCTGTCCTCTGTATAGGCTCCCAGGGTCCTTATATAGTAATGAGAGCGTTTGCAGGGAAACGCACAATAATGCAAATAACGAAATAAATGCAAATTTCTCTTTTAAATAGTTTTTTATTATCATGTACTACCATTTTAGAGGTCAATCACATTGCTGAGTAGTCCCCACTGCAGCTCCCTTATATAATAATGAGAGCGTTTGCAGGGAAACGCACAATAATGCAAATAACGAAATAAATGCAAATTTCTCTTTTAAATAGTTTTTTATTATCATGTACTACCATTTTAGAGATCAATCACATTGCTGACTAGTCGCCACTGCAGCTCCCTTATATAATAATGAGAGCGTTTGCAGGGAAACGCACAATAATGCAAATAACGAAATAAATGCAAATTTCTCTTTTAAATAGTTTTTTATTATCATGTACTACCATTTTAGAGATCAATCACATTGCTGACTAGTCGCCACTGCAGCTCCCTTATATAATAATGAGAGCGTTTGCAGGGAAACGCACAATAATGCAAATAACGAAATAAATGCAAATTTCTCTTTTAAATAGTTTTTTATTATCATGTACTACCATTTTAGAGGTCAATCACATTGCTGACTAGTCGCCACTGCAGCTCCCTTATATAATAATGAGAGCCTTTGCAGGGAAACGCACAATAATGCAAATAACGAAAAAAATGCAAATTTCTCTTTTAAATAGTTTTTTATTATCATGTACTACCAATTTAGGGGTCAATCACATTGCTGTGTAGTCGCCACTGCAGCTCCCTTATATAATAATGAGAGCGTTTGCAGGGAAACCCACAATAATGCAAATAACGAAATAAATGCAAATTTCTCTTTTAAATAGTTTTTTATTATCATGTACTACCATTTTAGAGGTCAATCACATTGCTGACTAGTCGCCACTGCAGCTCCCTTATATAATAATGAGAGCGTTTGCAGGGAAACGCACAATAATGCAAATAACGAAATAAATGCAAATTTCTCTTTTCAATAGTTTTTTATTATCATGTACTACCATTTTAGAGATCAATCACATTGCTGACTAGTCGCCACTGCAGCTCCCTTATATAATAATGAGAGCGTTTGCAGGGAAACGCACAATAATGCAAATAACTAAATAAATGCAAATTTCTCTTTTAAATTGTTTTTTATTATCATGTACTACCATTTTAGAGGTCAATCACATTGCTGACTAGTCGCCACTGCAGCTCCCTTATATAATAATGAGAGCCTTTACTGGGAAACGCACAATAATGCAAATAACGAAATAAATGCAAATTTCTATTTTAAATAGTTTTTTATTATCATGTACTACCATTTTAGAGGTCAATCACATTGCTGACTAGTCGCCACTGCAGCTCCCTTATATAATAATGAGAGCGTTTCAGGGAAACGCACAATAATGCAAATAACGAAATAAATGCAAATTTCTCTTTTAAATAGTTTTTTATTATCATGTACTACCATTTTAGAGGTCAATCACATGTCTGACTAGTCGCCACTGCAGCTCACTGCCCTCCAGCTTCCATTCTGTTGTCTATATACGCTCCCAGGTTCCTTATATAGTAATGAGAGCGTTTGCAGGGAAACGCACAATAATGCAAATAACGAAATAAAGGCAAATTACTCATTTAAATAGTTTTTTATTATCATGTACTACCATTTTAGAGGTCAATCACATTGCTGACTAGTCGCCACTGCAGCTCCCTTATATAATAATGAGAGCCTTTGCTGGGAAACGCACAATAATGCAAATAACGAAATAAATGCAAATTTCTATTTTAAATAGTTTTTTATTATCATGTACTACCATTTTAGAGGTCAATCACATTGCTGACTAGTCGCCACTGCAGCTCCCTTATATAATAATGAGAGCGTTTGGAGGGAAACGCGCAATAATGCAAATAACGAAATAAATGCAAATTTCTCTTTTAAATAGTTTTTTATTATCATGTACTACCATTTTAGAGGTCAATCACATTGCTGACTAGTCGCCACTGCAGCTCCTATATATAAAAATGAGAGCGTTTGCAGGGAAACGCACAATAATGCAAATAACGAAATAATTGCAAATTTCTCTTTTAAATAGTTTTTTATTATCATGTACTACCATTTTAGTGGTCAATCACATTGCTGACTAGTCGCCACTGCAGCTCCCTTATATAATAATGAGAGCGTTTGCAGGGAAACGCACAATAATGCAAATAACGAAATAAATGCAAATTTCTCTTTTAAATAGTTTTTTATTATCATGTACTACCATTTTAGAGGTCAATCACATTGCTGACTAGTCGCCACTGCAGCTCCCTTATATAAAAATGAGAGCGTTTGCAGGGAAACGCACAATAATGCAAATAACGAAATAAATGCAAATTTCTCTGTTAAATAGTTTTTTATTATCATGTACTACCATTTTAGAGGTCAATCACATTGCTGACTAGTCGCCACTGCAGCTCACTGCCCTCCAGCGTCTATTCTGTCGTCTGTATAGGCTCCCAGATTCCTTATATAGTAATGAGAGCGTTTGCAGGGAAACGCACAATAATGCAAATAACGAAATAAATGCAAATTTCTCTTTTAAATAGTTTTTTATTATCATGTACTACCATTTTATCGGTCAATCACATTGCTGACTAGTCGCCACTGCAGCTCACTGCCCTCCAGCTTCCATTCTGTCGTCTGCATAGGCTCCCAGGGTCCGTATATAGTAATGAGAGCGTTTGCAGGGAAACGCACAATAATGCAAATAACGAAATAAATGCAAATTTCTCTTTTAAATAGTTTTTTATTATCATGTACTACCATTTTAGAGGTCAACCTTTTCGCAGACTAGTCGCCAGTGCAGCTCACTGCCCTCCAGCGTCCATTCTGTCGTCTGTATAGGCTCCCAGGGTCCTTATATAGTAATGAGAGCGTTTGCAGGGAAACGCACAATAATGCAAATAACGAAATAAATGCAAATTTCTCTTTTAAATAGTTTTTTATTATCATGTACTACCATTTTAGAGGTCAATCACATTGCTGACTAGTCGCCACTGCAGCTCCCTTATATAATAATGAGAGCGTTTGCAGGGAAACGCACAATAATGCAAATAACGAAATAAATGCAAATTTCTCTTTTAAATAGTTTTTTATTATCATGTACTACCATTTTAGAGGTCAATCACATTGCTGACTAGTCGCCACTGCAGCTCCCTTATATAATAATGAGAGCCTTTGCAGGGAAACGCACAATAATGCAAATAACGAAATAAATGCAAATTTCTCTTTTAAATAGTTTTTTATTATCATGTACTACCATTTTAGAGGTCAGCCACATTGCTGACTAGTCGCCACTGCAGCTCACTGCCCTCCAGCGTCCATTCTGTCGTCTGTATAGGCTCCCAGGGTCCTTATATAGTAATGAGAGCGTTTGCAGGGAAACGCACAATAATGCAAATAATGAAATAAATGCAAATTTCTCTTTTAAATAGTTTTTTATTAACATGTACTACCATTTTAGCGGTCAATCACATTGCTGACTAGTCGCCACTGCAGCTCACTGCCCTCCAGCTTCCATTCTGTCGTCTGTATAGGCTCCCATGGTCCGTATATAGTAATGAGAGCGTTTGCAGGGAAACGCACAATAATGCAAATAACGAAATAAATGCAAATTTCTCTTTTAAATAGTTTTTTATTATCATGTACTACCATTTCAGAGGTCAATCACATTGTTGACTGGTCGCCACAGCAGCTCACTGCCCTCCAGCGTCCATTCTGTTGTCTGTATAGGTTCCCAGGGTCCTTATATAGTAATGAGAGCGTTTAAAATAGTTTTTTATTATCATGTACTACCAGTTTAGAGGTCAATCACTTCGCAGACTAGTCGCCAGTGCAGCTCACTGCCCTCCAGCGTCCATTCTGTCGTCTGTATAGGCTCCCAGGGTCCTTATATAGTAATGAGAGCGTTTGCAGGGAAACGCACAATAATGCAAATAACGAAATAAATGCAAATTTCTCTTTTAAATAGTTTTTTATTATCATGTACTACCATTTTAGAGGTCAATCACTTCGCAGACTAGTCGCCAGTGCAGCTCACTCCCCTCCAGCGTCCATTCTGTCGTCTGTATAGGCTCCCAGGTTCCTTATATAGTAATGAGAGCGTTTGCAGGGAAACGCACAATAATGCAAATAACGAAATAAATGCAAATTTCTCTTTTAAATAGTTTTTTATTATCATGTACTACCATTTTAGAGGTCAATCACTTCGCAGACTAGTCGCCAGTGCAGCTCACTGCCCTCCAGCGTCCATTCTGTCGTCTGTATAGGCTCCAAGGGTCCTTATATAGTAATGAGAGCGTTTGCAGGGAAACGCACAATAATGCAAATAACGAAATAAATGCAAATTTCTCTTTTAGATAGTTTTTTATTATCATGTACTACCCCTCAGGGGCTCAGCATTAATTTGCTGAGTACGGGCTTGGCGAACCCGGGGTCCTGAGCCGTGGGCTGTGTCGCGCCAACAGTCCGCTACACCGTAAGCTCTGTGCGTGCTTCAACGACCATCGTTCGGCGCGACGGTGGAACGTTGTACGTTTCAGAGCCCGGGGATCTTGGCTTAATCGCCCGGGTCGCGAGGACGGTACAAACCTCTATAAAAAAACCCTCAATCTCAAGGTGTGCTACGTGCCGAGGAGATGCATGGCTGTTGAGGTTGAACAGCCGCTAGCGAGCAACCTCTGAGGAACCTGCCGCACCTCAGTTGTACAAGGCTTACCCAGGCAAGCGGGGCTCTGCCTGGGTGGACCTTATTTCCCTAGCTGCTCGTGGGACGACAATGAAACGAGCCATAAACAGCGTAGGCGGGCGCAAAACCGCCGTCTCTAAGAGAGGAAGAAACGAATTTAATGGTGCACAGTATGACCCCAGATCGTTCCCTTCCCTGGCCACACCTTGGGAAGAACGTCAGGCCCTTAACAGATCTGAGCCTTACTCACCCCAGTACTTAGTCTGTACTCGGGCTGATGGGGAATCCTTTACTAATACTAAGCCGCAATTTTTTGTTGAAACCATCGAAAATAGATTTGGCGAAGTCGCATCTTTTTCTAAAATGAGAAGCGGGTCTGTCTTAATACAAGCGGCGTCCCCTGCACAGTCAAAGGCTTTACTCGCCTGTGACATGCTAGGAGACGTCGCCGTAAGTTTCACGCCGCATAAGACGCTCAACATGATCCAGGGCTTAATATTCCACCGTGATCTTCTGTCACAGACTGACGACGAATTGCGCACTGATTTAGAGCGGAGAGGAGTTCACTACGTCCGGCGCATCTACAGGGGACCGAAAGATCGCAGGTTTGCCACCGGTGCATTTATCTTGGCCTTCGAGGGCGATGTACTGCCTGAGAAGGTCAAGATAATGATATACCGGTGTGAAGTAAAACCGTACATCCCTCCCCCTATGCGATGCTTTCGGTGCTGGAAGTTCGGGCATATGTCCTCCCGATGCACTTCCAGCCCCGCCTGTAGGGACTGTGGGCGTCCATCACACCCGGACGCGCCATGTACACCTCCTCCTGTGTGTGTGAATTGTGGGCTGCAACACCCACCTTGCTCGCCGACCTGTAGTGTGCTACATAAAGAACGCAAGATCATGGAATTCAAAACCCTGGATAGATTACCGTACTCAGAGGCCAGACGAAAATATGAGCGTCTTCATCCCGTTCGGATGTCGTCATCCTTTGCTGCCATTGCGTCGTCTCTGACCACTATGGGGACGTCAGCCTCCCATGTCGCGCCATCTTCTGTGGCCCCTGTGGGCCGAAAACATCAAACTGCCCCCTTGACGGTTGGGGGCCCTTCCTCTGTTGCCCCCCCACCACCTCCTGTGGGGGCAACTGCCCCACACCAGTTGGGGACTCCGGTCCCTAACTCCCAGCCGGAGAAGCAGCAGCCTTCTCCGGCACCTCTCGCCAGGAAGGGGTCCCTGGGCTCCCTTCCTCCTATGGTTTCTCCCACTGATCATGTGGGTACCAGTGAGTGGCTGACACAGCCACTTACTCTGACTCGTGGTCGCAGGGCTTCAAGGTCCTCCTCAGTCCCTGAGGCTGAGGTCGAGGCCCCAAAGCCCTCCCAGCAAGAGAAACCAAAAAAGGAGCGAGAGAAGAAAAAGTCGAAGGCTGCTAAGCAAACGCCTTCCACGGTGGACACTGTGCCGCCGCCGCCGCCGCCGCCGCCACCACCACCACCACCACCACCTCACACATCTGAGGACGTGGTGGAACTCCTCGCCTCACCAGAGGACTTGGCTATCACCAAGACTTTGGAGGCGATGGATGTAGAGGCCCTGCCTCCACCGACGGCGACGACGGGTGCTTCTGTGGAACCAACAGCACCGTCGATACTGCCATGCCTCAGCAATCAAGAAGTAGCATGATCTTGCAATGGAACTGTGGCGGCTTTTTCCGCCACTTACCCGAGCTGCAGCAATTACTGTGCCGCTATCCTGCTTTCTGTGTAGCCCTACAGGAAACATGGTTTCCTGTCCAGCGGACCCCAGCCCTCCGTGGGTATCGGGGCTATTATAACAACCGCGCTGACTACAACAGGGTATCTGGAGGTGTCTGCATTTATGTCCTCGCCACTGTTCCTAGTGCTGCCGTGCCTCTTAACACGGCTCTCGAGGCAGTGGCTGTTAGACTCAGAACAATGCAGGACATAACTGTCTGCTCTCTATACCTCCCACCAGATGAGGTCATTTCCCTTGCTGACCTCACTGCCTTGGTCGCGCAGCTACCCCCACCATTTATCCTTTTGGGGGACTTCAACGCCCACCATCCTCTCTGGGGCGGTATACAGCCCTCGGGACGTGGTAGAGACGTTGAAACGTTACTGACACAGCAGGACATATGTCTCTTAAACACTGGTGCACCCACACATTTTAGTATAGCACATGGCACATATTCTGCTATTGACCTATCTGTATGTAGCCCAGGCCTGCTCCCACATTTGAGTTGGACGGTCCACGACGACCTTTGCGGGAGTGACCATTTCCCCATCCTTCTGTCACTCCAGCACTTTGAACCTGCAGGCTACCCATCCAGATGGTGTCTACATCGAGCAGACTGGCAGCGTTACACCTCGGCTGCTGTGGCTTCTGTTCCATTACCAAATGATATTGATACGGCAGTCCAACAGGTCACAGCTATTATAGTCTCAGCTGCAGAGGAGACAGTTCCGATCACCACTGGTTCCCCTCGGCGCAAGGTCGTGCCCTGGTGGACGCCAGAGATTGCTGAGGCTATACGGGACCGTCGGCGAGCACTACAATGCCACCGGCGCCGCCCTACACTTGAGAATCTGATAGCTTTTAAAAGGCTCAGGGCCCGAGCCCGACGACTTATCAGGCAAAGTAAACAGGACTGTTGGGAGCGGTACGTCGCCTCTATAGGCTCTCGTGCCTCCCCTTCTTGCGTCTGGTCTCAGGTACGGCGCCTCTATGGATACCGCCCACCAGCGGGAATCCCATCTCTGACCGTCGATGGAACTCTCTGTACTGACCCGGCCGTAATTTCTGAGTGCATGGCAGAGCATTATGCAAGATGCTCCGCGACAGCAAATTATAGTGCCTCCTTCCGCTCCCTTAAACAACGGGTGGAGCGAAATCCTCTATCTTTCCACACTCGCCGCCGGGAACTGTACAATGCTCCTTTTACGGAATGGGAGTTTACCACTGCTCTTGCTGCATGTCCCGATACCTCTCCGGGACCAGACCGCATACATGGCCAGTTCATCCGTCACCTGTCAGCGGACTTCCATCAGAAATTGCTCGCCTTATTTAATAGGATCTGGACAGGGGGTGTTTTCCCATCCCATTGGCGGGATAGTATTATTATCCCTGTTATGAAACCGGGAGTAGATCCGCTGGCAGTTGACAGTTACCGCCCCATCAGCTTGACAAATGTCCTGTGTAAGTTGCTTGAGCGTATGGTGAGTCGCCGTCTTATGTGGATCCTTGAAGATCGGAGTCTACTGGCCCCACAACAGGGGGGTTTCCGCAAGGGTCGCTCCACTATCGACAATTTAGTGTCTTTGGAGTCGGCCATCCGTACAGCCTTCTCTAGACGTGAGCACTTAGTTGCGGTCTTTTTTGACCTCCGGCGGGCGTATGACACGACATGGCGCCACCATATTCTCGCTACACTGTATGATTGGGGCTTACGGGGTCCACTCCCAATTTTTATCAAGAATTTCCTCTCGCTACGCACTTTTAGGGTGAGAGTTGGAACTTCCTTCAGCTCACGCCGAGTGCTGGAGAACGGAGTCCCACAGGGCTCCGTTCTCAGCGTACCGCTCTTTTTAATAGCGATAAACGGTCTTGCTGCGGCAGTGGGGTCATCGGTTTGTTGTTCTTTATTCGCCGATGACTTCTGCTTATACTACAGCTCTCCTAGCATTGGTGTTGCTGAAAGGCGTCTTCAGGGAGCCATCCGAAGGGCACAGTCATGGGCCACGACGCATGGCTTTACTTTTTCGGCTTCTAAAACCCGGGTGATGCACTTTTGTCGTCATCGGGCTGTTCACCCTGACCCAGAACTGTACCTAGCTGCTGACCAGCTTCATGTTGCAGAAACCCATCGGTTTCTCGGCTTGCTGTTTGACAACCGACTGACTTGGGGGCCACACCTTCGTCAGCTGAAGCAGAAGTGCTGGCGGCACTAAAATATATTGCGATGTCTCAGCCATACTGCCTGGGGAGCTCACCGTCGAACCCTCATGCACCTCTTTCAGGCGCTCATCCAATCACGCCTGGATTATGGGAGCCAAGTATATGACTCTGCATCACCTTCAGCACTGAGGATCTTGGATCCCATTCTACATAGTGGTGTCCGTTTAGCAACAGGGGCATTCCGCACCAGCCCTGTGCCTAGCCTCCTTGCCGAAGCTGGCATCCCTCCCTTGAGGTACCGCCGGCAA
Organism: Locusta migratoria; assembly: GCA_026315105.1. Classification (NCBI taxonomy): domain Eukaryota; kingdom Metazoa; phylum Arthropoda; class Insecta; order Orthoptera; family Acrididae; genus Locusta; species Locusta migratoria. The sequence continues at coordinate 66,917 of JAOYRU010001285.1, read as the reverse complement.
CAGTTGCTGGCATCCTACATTGTCCATGTCCACGCTACGCCTCACCATCCAAATCGTAGGTTATTGTTTGCAAATACCGACCTTCACTCTCCGCAACGTCGACCCAGATCGGGTCTTCCAGTTGCGGTCCGTGTACATTCTCTTCTTTCTTCCCTAGAGTCTTTTCCTCTCCGTCCTTCATTCTCTTGCCTATCTAATATTCCTCCTTGGACCATCCCACGCCTCCAGCTTCACCTGCAACTGTCCGGCGGTCCAAAGGCGTCGATTTCACCACAATTACTTCGACACCAGTTCCTGGACATACTTAACACATTCCGTGATGCAGACGTCATATACACTGATGGCTCCCAGGTAGACGGCAGAGTGGGTTACGCCTATGTTCATGGCGACCACACTGAACAGCGCTCCCTGCCCTCTGGCTGTACTGTCTTTACGGCAGAGCTAATCGCAATAACCCGTGCACTCGACCATCTCAGAGCATGCCCCAGGAAGTCATATCTTATCTGTAGTGACTCCCTGAGTGCCTTGCACGCTCTAGACCACTGCTTCCCCAGGCACCACTTGGTGCGATCCATCCAAGTCACGGTATTTAGTCTTGGCAAGTCAGGCCGTTCTGTGGCTTTCATATGGACCCCAGGCCACATCGGAATTCCAGGGAACGAACGCGCTGATCAGCTGGCCAAGCAGGCCATCACATGCCAGCGCCTGGATATCGGTACCCCAGAAGGCGATATCCGCTTGGGTCTCCACCGAAAGATCTTTGAGGCTTGGAATTCGGAATGGGCAACAATGAGTACGCCCAATAAGCTCCGTGGAATCAAGCCCACGACAGCAGCTTGGAAGACTTCCGTAAGGCCTTCTCGAAGGGACTCAGTTGTTCTCTGTCGCCTGCGTATCGGCCATACGTGGCTAACGCACGGCTACCTCTTACGCCGAGAGGAACCGCCAGAATGTCATTGTGGAGCTGTATTGACTGTAGTCCACATCTTGTTGGACTGTCCAATTTTAGCCGCATTGCGGCAGTCTTTTAAGCTGCCTCCTGCACTCCCTTTGATTTTAGCTGACGACGCCTCTATGGCTTACTGTGTTTTAGGTTTTATTCGTGCAGCGGGCTTTTATCACAAGCTTTAACGGTGGGTTCGTATGCATGATCTTCAGGCATACACCGCCTCTAGTTTTAATCTGTTGTCACTTTTGTCTTGTCAGACCCTTTTCCGACTGGCAGTTGCATAGCATGTGCAGAATGGCTGGCTCATCCATTATTATCCTAGTGATCAGCCAGCCAATAACATCTGCTGTGATTTTTAGTTGATTATTTGTTCCACCACTACTGTGGTTCCCTTTTCCTTTTTATGTTGCAATTATGACCAACACTGTCTTCCTGTACGTCTTTTGTACTAGTTGCAAGGCGCTTATTTTAATCATACATGAAACCCTGTGATCTCTTAGATGGGAACAGGGGACTGATGACCAAGCAGTTTAGTCCCCTTTAAACCCCCAACACCAACCAACCAACCAACTATCATGTACTACCATTTTAGAGGTCAATCACTTCCCAGACTAGTCGCCAGTGCAGCTCACTGCCCTCCAGCGTCCATTCTGTCGTCTGTATAGGCTCCCAGGGTCCTTATATAGTAATGAGAGCGTTTGCAGGGAAACGCACAATAATGCAAATAACGAAATAGATGCAAATTTCTCTTTTAGATAGTTTTTTATTATCATGTACTACCATTTTAGAGGTCAATCACTTCGCAGACTAGTCGCCAGTGCAGCTCACTGCCCTCCAGCGTCCATTCTGTCGTCTGTATAGGCTCCCAGGGTCCTTATATAGTAATGAGAGCGTTTGCAGTGAAACGTACAATAATGGAAATAACGAAATAAATGCAAATTTCTCGTTTAAATAGTTTTTTATTATCATGTACTACCATTTTAGAGGTCAATCACTTCGCAGACTAGTCGCCAGTGCAGCTCACTGCCCTCCAGCGTCCATTCTGTCGTCTGTATAGGCTCCCAGGGTCCTTATATAGTAATGAGAGCGTTTGCAGGGAAACGCACAATAATGCAAATAACGAAATAAATGCAAATTTCTCTTTTAAATAGTTTTTTATTATCATGTACTACCATTTTAGAGGTCAATCACTTCGCAGACTAGTCGCCAGTGCAGCACACTGCCCTCCAGCGTCCATTCTGTCGTCTGTATAGGCTCCCAGGGTCCTTATATAGTAATGAGAGCGTTTGCAGGGAAACGCACAATAATGCAAATAACGAAATAAATGCAAATTTATCTTTTAAATAGTTTTTTATTATCATGTACTACCATTTGAGAGGTCAATCACTTCGCAGACTAGTCGCCAGTGCAGCTCACTGCCCTCCAGCGTCCATTCTGTCGTCTGTATAGGCTCCCAGGGTCCTTATATAGTAATGAGAGCGTTTGCAGGGAAACGCACAATAATGCAAATAACGAAATAAATGCAAATTTCTCTTTTAAATAGTTTTTTATTATCATGTACTACCATTTTAGAGGTCAATCACTTCGCAGACTAGTCGCCAGTGCAGCTCACTGCCCTCCAGCGTCCATTCTGTCGTCTGTATAGGCTCCCAGGGTCCTTATATAGTAATGAGAGCGTTTGCAGTGAAACGCACAATAATGCAAATAACGAAATAAATGCAAATTTCTCTTTTAAATAGTTTTTTATTATCATGTACTACCATTTTAGAGGTCAATCACTTCGCAGACTAGTCGCCAGTGCAGCTCACTCCCCTCCAGCGTCCATTCTGTCGTCTGTATAGGCTCCCAGGGTCCTTATATAGTAATGAGAGCGTTTGCAGGGAAACGCACAATAATGCAAATAACGAAATAAATGCAAATTTCTCTTTTAAATAGTTTTTTATTATCATGTACTACCATTTTAGAGGTCAATCACTTCGCAGACTAGTCGCCAGTGGAGCTCACTGCCCTCCAGCGTCCATTCTGTCGTCTGTATAGGCTCCAAGGGTCCTTATATAGTAATGAGAGCGTTTGCAGGGAAACGCACAATAATGCAAATAACGAAATAAATGCAAATTTCTCTTTTAGATAGTTTTTTATTATCATGTACTACCATTTTAGAGGTCAATCACTTCCCAGACTAATCGCCAGTGCAGCTCACTGCCCTCCAGCGTCCATTCTGTCGTCTGTATAGGCTCCCAGGGTCCTTATATAGTAATGAGAGCGTTTGCAGGGAAACGCACAATAATGCAAATAACGAAATAGATGCAAATTTCTCTTTTAGATAGTTTTTTATTATCATGTACTACCATTTTAGAGGTCAATCACTTCGCAGACTAGTCGCCAGTGCAGCTCACTGCCCTCCAGCGTCCATTCTGTCGTCTGTATAGGCTCCCAGGGTCCTTATATAGTAATGAGAGCGTTTGCAGTGAAACGTACAATAATGGAAATAACGAAATAAATGCAAATTTCTCGTTTAAATAGTTTTTTATTATCATGTACTACCATTTTAGAGGTCAATCACTTCGCAGACTAGTCGCCAGTGCAGCTCACTGCCCTCCAGCGTCCATTCTGTCGTCTGTATAGGCTCCCAGGGTCCTTATATAGTAATGAGAGCGTTTGCAGGGAAACGCACAATAATGCAAATAACGAAATAAATGCAAATTTCTCTTTTAAATAGTTTTTTATTATCATGTACTACCATTTTAGAGGTCAATCACTTCGCAGACTAGTCGCCAGTGCAGCACACTGCCCTCCAGCGTCCATTCTGTCGTCTGTATAGGCTCCCAGGGTCCTTATATAGTAATGAGAGCGTTTGCAGGGAAACGCACAATAATGCAAATAACGAAATAAATGCAAATTTCTCTTTTAAATAGTTTTTTATTATCATGTACTACCATTTGAGAGGTCAATCACTTCGCAGACTAGTCGCCAGTGCAGCTCACTGCCCTCCAGCGTCCATTCTGTCGTCTGTATAGGCTCCCAGGGTCCTTATATAGTAATGAGAGCGTTTGCAGTGAAACGCACAATAATGCAAATAACGAAATAAATGCAAATTTCTCTTTTAAATAGTTTTTTATTATCATGTACTACCATTTTAGAGGTCAATCACTTCGCAGACTTGTCGCCAGTGCAGCTCACTGCCCTCCAGCGTCCATTCTGTCGTCTGTATAGGCTCCCAGGGTCCTTATATAGTAATGAGAGCGTTTGCAGGGAAACTCACAATAATGCAAATAACGAAATAAATGCAAATTTCTCTTTTAAATAGTTTTTTATTATCATGTACTACCATTTTAGAGGTCAATCACTTCGCAGACTAGTCGCCAGTGCAGCTCACTGCCCTCCAGCGTCCATTCTGTCGTCTGTATAGGCTCGCAGGGTCCTTATATAGTAATGAGAGCGTTTGCAGGGAAACGCACAATAATGCAAATAACGAAATAATTGCAAATTTCTCTTTTAAATAGTTTTTTATTATCATGTACTACCATTTTAGAGGTCAATCACTTCGCAGAGTAGTCGCCAGTGCAGCTCACTGCCCTCCAGCGTCCATTCTGTCGTCTGTATAGGCTCCCAGGGTCCTTATATAGTAATGAGAGCGTTTGCAGTGAAACGCACAATAATGCAAATAACGAAATAAATGCAAATTTCTCTTTTAAATAGTTTTTTATTATCATGTACTACCATTTTAGAGGTCAATCACGTCGCAGACTAGTCGCCAGTGCAGCTCACTGCCCTCCAGCGTCCATTCTGTCGTCTGTATAGGCTCCCAGGTTCTTTATATAGTAATGAGAGCGTTTGCAGTGAAACGCACAATAATGCAAATAACGAAATAAATGCAAATTTCTCTTTTAAATAGTTTTTTATTATCATGTACTACCATTTTAGAGGTCAATCACTTCGCAGACTAGTCGCCAGTGCAGCTCACTGCCCTCCAGCGTCCATTCTGTCGTCTGTTTAGGTTCCCAGGGTCCTTATATAGTAATGAGAGCGTTTGCAGGGAAACGCACAATAATGCAAATAACGAAATAAATGCAAATTTCTCTTTTAAATAGTTTTTTATTATCATGTACTACCATTTTATAGGTCAATCACATTGCTGACTAGTCGCCACTGCAGCTCACTGCACTCCAGCATCCATTCTGTCGTCTGTATAGGCTCCCAGGGTCCTTATATAGTAATGAGAGCGTTTGCAGTGAAACGCACAATAATGCAAATAACGAAATAAATGCAAATTTCTCTTTTAAATAGTTTTTTATTATCATGTACTACCATTTTAGAGGTCAATCACTTCGCAGACTAGTCGCCAGTGCAGCTCACTGCCCTCCAGCGTCCATTCTGTCGTCTGTATAGGCTCCCAGGGTCCTTATATAGTAATGAGAGCGTTTGCAGGGAAACGCACAATAATGCAAATAACGAAATAAATGCAAATTTCTCTTTTAAATAGTTTTTTATTATCATGTACTACCATTTTACAGGTCAATCACATTGCTGACTAGTCGCCACTGCAGCTCACTGCCCTCCAGCGTCCATTCTGTCGTCTGTATAGGCTCCCAGGGTCCTTATATAGTAATGAGAGCGTTTGCAGTGAAACGCACAATAATGCAAATAACGAAATAAATGCAAATTTCTCTTTTAAATAGTTTTTTATTATCATGTACTACCATTTTAGAGGTCAATCACTTCGCAGACTTGTCGCCAGTGCAGCTCACTGCCCTCCAGCGTCCATTCTGTCGTCTGTATAGGCTCCCAGGGTCCTTATATAGTAATGAGAGCGTTTGCAGGGAAACGCACAATAATGCAAATAACGAAATAAATGCAAATTTCTCTTTTAAATAGTTTTTTATTATCATGTACTACCATTTTAGAGGTCAATCACTTCGCAGACTAGTCGCCAGTGCAGCACACTGCCCTCCAGCGTCCATTCTGTCGTCTGTATAGGCTCCCAGGGTCCTTATATAGTAATGAGAGCGTTTGCAGGGAAACGCACAATAATGCAAATAACGAAATAAATGCAAATTTCTCTTTTAAATAGTTTTTTATTATCATGTACTACCATTTGAGAGGTCAATCACTTCGCAGACTAGTCGCCAGTGCAGCTCACTGCCCTCCAGCGTCCATTCTGTCGTCTGTATAGGCTCCCAGGGTCCTTATATAGTAATGAGAGCGTTTGCAGTGAAACGCACAATAATGCAAATAACGAAATAAATGCAAATTTCTCTTTTAAATAGTTTTTTATTATCATGTACTACCATTTTAGAGGTCAATCACTTCGCAGACTTGTCGCCAGTGCAGCTCACTGCCCTCCAGCGTCCATTCTGTCGTCTGTATAGGCTCCCAGGGTCCTTATATAGTAATGAGAGCGTTTGCAGGGAAACGCACAATAATGCAAATAACGAAATAAATGCAAATTTCTCTTTTAAATAGTTTTTTATTATCATGTACTACCATTTTAGAGGTCAATCACTTCGCAGACTAGTCGCCAGTGCAGCTCACTGCCCTCCAGCGTCCATTCTGTCGTCTGTATAGGCTCCCAGGGTCCTTATATAGTAATGAGAGCGTTTGCAGTGAAACGTACAATAATGCAAATAAGGAAATAAATGCAAATTTCTCGTTTAAATAGTTTTTTATTATCATGTACTACCATTTTAGAGGTCAATCACTTCGCAGACTAGTCGCCAGTGCAGCTCACTGCCATCCAGCGTCCATTCTGTCGTCTGTATAGGCTCCCAGGCTCCTTATATAGTAATGAGAGCGTTTGCAGGGAAACGCACAATAATGCAAATAACGAAATAAATGCAAATTTCTCTTTTAAATAGTTTTTTATTATCATGTACTACCATTTTAGAGGTCAATCACTTCGCAGAGTAGTCGCCAGTGCAACTCACTGCCCTCCAGCGTCCATTCTGTCGTCTGTATAGGCTCCCAGGGTCCTTATATAGTAATGAGAGCGTTTGCAGGGAAACGCACAATAATGCAAATAACGAAATAAATGCAAATTTCTCTTTTAAATAGTTTTTTATTATCATGTACTACCATTTGAGAGGTCAATCACTTCGCAGACTAGTCGCCAGTGCAGCTCACTGCCCTCCAGCGTCCATTCTGTCGTCTGTATAGGCTCCCAGGGTCCTTATATTGTAATGAGAGCGTTTGCAGTGAAACGCACAATAATGCAAATAACGAAATAAATGCAAATTTCTCTTTTAAATAGTTTTTTATTATCATGTACTACCATTTTAGAGGTCAATCACTTCGCAGACTTGTCGCCAGTGCAGCTCACTGCCCTCCAGCGTCCATTCTGTCGTCTGTATAGGCTCCCAGGGTCCTTATATAGTAATGAGAGCGTTTGCAGGGAAACGCACAATAATGCAAATAACGAAATAAATGCAAATTTCTCTTTTAAATAGTTTTTTATTATCATGTACTACCATTTTAGAGGTCAATCACTTCGCAGACTAGTCGCCAGTGCAGCTCACTGCCCTCCAGCGTCCATTCTGTCGTCTGTATAGGTTCCCAGGGTCCTTATATGGTAATGAGAGCGTTTGCAGGGAAACGCACAATAATGCAAATAACGAAATAAATGCAAATTTCTCTTTTAAATAGTTTTTTATTATCATGTACTACCATTTTATAGGTCAATCACATTGCTGACTAGTCGCCACTGCAGCTCACTGCACTCCAGCATCCATTCTGTCGTCTGTATAGGCTCCCAGGGTCCTTATATAGTAATGAGAGCGTTTGCAGGGAAACGCACAATAATGCAAATAACGAAATAAATGCAAATTTCTCTTTTAAATAGTTTTTTATTATCATGTACTACGATTTTAGAGGTCAATCACTTCGCAGACTAGTCGCCAGTGCAGCTCACTGCCCTCCAGCGTCCATTCTGTCGTCTGTATAGGCTCCCAGGGTCCTTATATAGTAATGAGAGCGTTTGCAGGGAAACGCACAATAATGCAAATAACGAAATAAATGCCAATTTCTCTTTTAAATAGTTTTTTATTATCATGTACTACCATTTTAGAGGTCAATCACTTCGCAGAGTAGTCGCCAGTGCAGCTCACTGCCCTCCAGCGTCCATTCTGTCGTCTGTATAGGCTCCCAGGTTCCTTATATAGTAATGAGAGCGTTTGCAGGGAAACGCACAATAATGCAAATAACGAAATAAATGCAAATTTCTCTTTTAAATAGTTTTTTATTATCATGTACTACCAGTTTAGAGGTCAATCACTTCGCAGACTAGTCGCCAGTGCAGCTCACTGCCCTCCAGCGTCCATTCTGTCGTCTGTATAGGCTCCCAGGTTCCTTATATAGTAATGAGAGCGTTTGCAGTGAAACGCACAATAATGCAAATAACGAAATAAATGCAAATTTCTCTTTTAAATAGTTTTTTATTATCATGTACTACCATTTTAGAGGTCAATCACTTCGCAGACTAGTCGCCAGTGCAGCTCACTGCCCTCCAGCGTCCATTCTGTCGTCTGTATAGGCTCCCAGGATCCTTATATAGTAATGAGAGCGTTTGCAGTGAAACGCACAATAATGCAAATAACGAAATAAATGCAAACTTCTCTTTTAAATAGTTTTTTATTATCATGTACTACCATTTTAGAGGTCAATCACTTCGCAGACTAGTCGCCAGTGCAGCTCACTGCCCTCCAGCGTCCATTCTGTCGTCTGTATTGGCTCCCAGGGTCCTTATATAGTAATGAGAGCGTTTGCAGGGAAACGCACAATAATGCAATAACGAAATAAATGCAAATTTCTCTTTTAAATAGTTTTTTATTATCATGTACTACCATTTTAGAGGTCAATCACATTGATGACTAATCGCCACTGCAGCTCACTGCACTCCTGCGTCCATTCTGTCGTCTGTATAGGCTCCCAGGGTCCTTATATAGTAATGAGAGCGTTTGCAGTGAAACGCAAAATAATGCAAATAACGAAATAAATGCAAATTTCTCTTTTAAATAGTTTTTTATTATCATGTACTACCATTTTAGAGGTCAATCACATTGATGACTAGTCGCCACTGCCGCTCACTGCACTCCAGCGTCCATTCTGTCGTCTGTATAGGCTCCCAGGTTCCTTATATAGTAATGAGAGCGTTTGCAGTGAAACGCAAAATAATGCAAATAACGAAATAAATGCAAATTTCTCTTTTAAATAGTTTTTTATTATCATGTACTACCATTTTAGAGGTCAATCACTTCGCAGACTAGTCGCCAGTGCTGCTCACTGCCCTCCAGCGTCCATTCTGTCGTCTGTATAGGCTCCCAGGGTCCTTATATAGTAATGAGAGCGTTTGCAGGGAAACGCACAATAATGCAAATAACGAAATAAATGCAAATTTCTCTTTTAAATAGTTTTTTATTATCATGTACTACCATTTTAGAGGTCAATCACATTGCTGACTAGTCGCCACTGCAGCTCACTGCCCTCCAGCGTCCATTCTGTCGTCTGTATAGGCACCCAGGGTCCTTATATAGTAATGAGAGCGTTTGCAGTGAAACGCACAATAATGCAAATAACGAAATAAATGCAAATTTCTCTTTTAAATAGTTTTTTATTATCATGTACTACCATTTTAGAGGTCAATCACTTCGCAGACTTGTCGCCAGTGCAGCTCACTGCCCTCCAGCGTCCATTCTGTCGTCTGTATATGCTCCCAGGGTCCTTATATAGTAATGAGAGCGTTTGCAGGGAAACGCACAATAATGCAAATAACGAAATAAATGCAAATTTCTCTTTTAAATAGTTTTTTATTATCATGTACTACCATTTTAGAGGTCAATCACTTCGCAGACTAGTCGCCAGTGCAGCTCACTGCCCTCCAGCGTCCATTCTGTCGTCTGTATAGGCTCCCAGGGTCCTTATATAGTAATGAGAGCGTTTGCAGTGAAACGCACAATAATGCAAATAACGAAATAAATGCAAATTTCTCTTTTAAATAGTTTTTTATTATCATGTACTACCATTTTAGAGGTCAATCACTTCGCAGACTAGTCGCCAGTGCAGCTCACTGCCCTCCAGCGTCCATTATGTCGTCTGTATAGGCTCCCAGGTTCCTTATATAGTAATGAGAGCGTTTGCAGTGAAACGCAAAATAATGCAAATAACGAAATAAATGCAAATTTCTCTTTTAAATAGTTTTTTATTATCATGTACTACCATTTTAGAGGTCAATCACTTCGCAGACTAGTCGCCAGTGCAGCTCACTGCCCTCCAGCGTCCATTCTGTCGTCTGTATAGGCTCCCAGGGTCTTTATATAGTAATGAGAGCGTTTGCAGTGAAACGCACAATAATGCAAATAACTAAATAAATGCAAATTTCTCTTTTAAATAGTTTTTTATTATCATGTACTACCATTTTAGAGGTCAATCACTTCGCAGACTAGTCGCCAGTGCAGCTCACAGCCCTCCAGCGTCCATTCTGTCGTCTGTATAGGTTCCCAGGGTCCTTATATAGTAATGAGAGCGTTTGCAGGGAAACGCACAATAATGCAAATAACGAAATAAATGCAAATTTCTCTTTTAAATAGTTTTTTATTATCATGTACTACAATTTTAGAGGTCAATCACATTGCTGACTAGTCGCCACTGCAGCTCACTGCCCTCCAGCGTCCATTCTGTCGTCTGTATAGGCTCCCAGGGTCCTTATATAGTAATGAGAGCGTTTGCAGGGAAACGCACAATAATGCAAATAACGAAATAAATGCAAATTTCTCTTTTAAATAGTTTTTTATTATCATGTACTACCATTTTAGAGGTCAATCACTTCGCAGACTAGTCGCCAGTGCAGCTCACTGCCCTCCAGCGTCCATTCTGTCGTCTGTATAGGCTCCCAGGGTCCTTATATAGTAATGAGAGCGTTTGCAGAGAAACGCACAATAATGCAAATAACGAAATAAAAGCAAATTTCTCTTTTAAATAGTTTTTTATTATCATGTACTACCATTTTAGAGGTCAATCACTTCGCAGACTAGTCGCCAGTGCAGCTCACTGCCCTCCAGCGTCCATTCTGTCGTCTGTATAGGCTCCCAGGGTCCTTATATAGTAATGAGAGCGTTTGCCGGGAAACGCACAATAATGCAATTAACGAAATAAATGCAAATTTCTCTTTTAAATAGTTTTTTATTATCATGTACTACCATTTTAGAGGTCAATCACTTCGCAGACTAGTCGACAGTGCAGCTCACTGCCCTCCAGCGTCCATTCTGTCGTCTGTATAGGCTCCCAGGGTCCTTATATAGTAATGAGAGCGTTTGCAGGGAAACGCACATTAATGCAAATAACGAAATAAATGCAAATTTCTCTTTTAAATAGTTTTTTATTATCATGTACTATCATTTTAGAGGTCAATCACTTCGCAGACTAGTCGCCAGTGCAGCTCACTGCCCTCCAGCGTCCATTCTGTCGTCTGTATAGGCTCCCAGGGTCCTTATATAGTAATGAGAGCGTTTGCAGGGAAACGCACAATAATGCAAATAACGAAATAAATGCAAATTTCTCTTTTAAATAGTTTTTTATTATCATGTACTACCATTTCGAGGTCAATCACTTCGCACATTAGTCGCCAGTGCAGCTCACTGCCCTCCAGCGTCCATTCTGTCGTCTGTATAGGCTCCCAGGGTCCTAATATAGTAATGAGAGCGTTTGCAGTGAAACGCACAATAATGCAAATAACGAAATAAATGCAAACTTCTCTTTTAAATAGTTTTTTATTATCATGTACTACCATTTTAGAGGTCAATCACTTCGCAGACTAGTCGCCAGTGCAGCTCACAGCCCTCCAGCGTCCATTCTGTCGTCTGTATAGGTTCCCAGGGTCCTTATATAGTAATGAGAGCGTTTGCAGGGAAACGCACAATAATGCAAATAACGAAATAAATGCAAATTTCTCTTTTAAATAGTTTTTTTATTATCATGTACTACAATTTTAGAGGTCAATCACATTGCTGACTAGTCGCCACTGCAGCTCACTGCCCTCCAGCGTCCATTCTGTCGTCTGTATAGGCTCCCAGGGTCCTTATATAGTAATGAGAGCGTTTGCAGGGAAACGCACAATAATGCAAATAACGAAATAAATGCAAATTTCTCTTTTAAATAGTTTTTTATTATCATGTACTACCATTTTAGAGGTCAATCACTTCGCAGACTAGTCGCCAGTGCAGCTCACTGCACTCCAGCGTCCATTCTGTCGTCTGTATAGGCTCCCAGGTTCCTTATATAGTAATGAGAGCGTTTGCAGTGAAACGCACAATAATGCAAATAACGAAATAAATGCAAATTTCTCTTTTAAATAGTTTTTTATTATCATGTACTACCATTTTAGAGGTCAATCACTTCGCAGACTAGTCGCCAGTGCAGCTCACTGCCCTCCAGCGTCCATTCTGTCGTCTGTATAGGCTCCCAGGATCCTTATATAGTAATGAGAGCGTTTGCAGTGAAACGCACAATAATGCAAATAACGAAATAAATGCAAACTTCTCTTTTAAATAGTTTTTTATTATCATGTACTACCATTTTAGAGGTCAATCACTTCGCAGACTAGTCGCCAGTGCAGCTCACTGCCCTCCAGCGTCCATTCTGTCGTCTGTATTGGCTCCCAGGGTCCTTATATAGTAATGAGAGCGTTTGCAGGGAAACGCACAATAATGCAATAACGAAATAAATGCAAATTTCTCTTTTAAATAGTTTTTTATTATCATGTACTACCATTTTAGAGGTCAATCACATTGATGACTAATCGCCACTGCAGCTCACTGCACTCCTGCGTCCATTCTGTCGTCTGTATAGGCTCCCAGGGTCCTTATATAGTAATGAGAGCGTTTGCAGTGAAACGCAAAATAATGCAAATAACGAAATAAATGCAAATTTCTCTTTTAAATAGTTTTTTATTATCATGTACTACCATTTTAGAGGTCAATCACATTGATGACTAGTCGCCACTGCAGCTCACTGCCCTCCAGCGTCCATTCTGTCGTCTGTATATGCTCCCAGGGTCCTTATATAGTAATGAGAGCGTTTGCAGGGAAACGCACAATAATGCAAATAACGAAATAAATGCAAATTTCTCTTTTAAATAGTTTTTTATTATCATGTACTACCATTTTAGAGGTCAATCACTTCGCAGACTAGTCGCCAGTGCAGCTCACTGCCCTCCAGCGTCCATTCTGTCGTCTGTATAGGCTCCCAGGGTCCTTATATAGTAATGAGAGCGTTTGCAGTGAAACGCACAATAATGCAAATAACGAAATAAATGCAAATTTCTCTTTTAAATAGTTTTTTATTATCATGTACTACCATTTTAGAGGTCAATCACTTCGCAGACTAGTCGCCAGTGCAGCTCACTGCCCTCCAGCGTCCATTATGTCGTCTGTATAGGCTCCCAGGGTCCTTATATAGTAATGAGAGCGTTTGCAGTGAAACGCACAATAATGCAAATAACGAAATAAATGCAAATTTCTCTTTTAAATAGTTTTTTATTATCATGTACTACCATTTTAGAGGTCAATCACTTCGCAGACTAGTCGCCAGTGCAGCTCACTGCCCTCCAGCGTCCATTCTGTCGTCTGTATAGGCTCCCAGGGTCTTTATATAGTAATGAGAGCGTTTGCAGTGAAACGCACAATAATGCAAATAACTAAATAAATGCAAATTTCTCTTTTAAATAGTTTTTTATTATCATGTACTACCATTTTAGAGGTCAATCACTTCGCAGACTAGTCGCCAGTGCAGCTCACAGCCCTCCAGCGTCCATTCTGTCGTCTGTATAGGTTCCCAGGGTCCTTATATAGTAATGAGAGCGTTTGCAGGGAAACGCACAATAATGCAAATAACGAAATAAATGCAAATTTCTCTTTTAAATAGTTTTTTATTATCATGTACTACAATTTTAGAGGTCAATCACATTGCTGACTAGTCGCCACTGCAGCTCACTGCCCTCCAGCGTCCATTCTGTCGTCTGTATAGGCTCCCAGGGTCCTTATATAGTAATGAGAGCGTTTGCAGGGAAACGCACAATAATGCAAATAACGAAATAAATGCAAATTTCTCTTTTAAATAGTTTTTTATTATCATGTACTACCATTTTAGAGGTCAATCACTTCGCAGACTAGTCGCCAGTGCAGCTCACTGCCCTCCAGCGTCCATTCTGTCGTCTGTATAGGCTCCCAGGGTCCTTATATAGTAATGAGAGCGTTTGCAGAGAAACGCACAATAATGCAAATAACGAAATAAAAGCAAATTTCTCTTTTAAATAGTTTTTTATTATCATGTACTACCATTTTAGAGGTCAATCACTTCGCAGACTAGTCGCCAGTGCAGCTCACTGCCCTCCAGCGTCCATTCTGTCGTCTGTATAGGCTCCCAGGGTCCTTATATAGTAATGAGAGCGTTTGCCGGGAAACGCACAATAATGCAATTAACGAAATAAATGCAAATTTCTCTTTTAAATAGTTTTTTATTATCATGTACTACCATTTTAGAGGTCAATCACTTCGCAGACTAGTCGACAGTGCAGCTCACTGCCCTCCAGCGTCCATTCTGTCGTCTGTATAGGCTCCCAGGGTCCTTATATAGTAATGAGAGCGTTTGCAGGGAAACGCACATTAATGCAAATAACGAAATAAATGCAAATTTCTCTTTTAAATAGTTTTTTATTATCATGTACTATCATTTTAGAGGTCAATCACTTCGCAGACTAGTCGCCAGTGCAGCTCACTGCCCTCCAGCGTCCATTCTGTCGTCTATATAGGCTCCCAGGGTCCTTATATAGTAATGAGAGCGTTTGCAGGGAAACGCACAATAATGCAAATAACGAAATAAATGCAAATTTCTCTTTTAAATAGTTTTTTATTATCATGTACTACCATTTCGAGGTCAATCACTTCGCACATTAGTCGCCAGTGCAGCTCACTGCCCTCCAGCGTCCATTCTGTCGTCTGTATAGGCTCCCAGGGTCCTTATATAGTAATGAGAGCGTTTGCAGGGAAACGCACAATAATGCAAATAACGAAATAAATGCAAATTTCTGTTTTAAATAGTTTTTTATTATCATGTACTACCATTTTAGAGGTCAATCACTTCGCAGACTAGTCGCCAGTGCAGCTCACTGCCCTCCAGCGTCCATTCTGTCGTCTGTATAGGCTCCCAGGGTCCATATATAGTAATGAGAGCGTTTGCAGGGAAACGCACAATAATGCAAATAACGAAATAAATGCAAATTTCTCTTTTAAATAGTTTTTTATTATCATGTACTACCATTTTAGAGGTCAATCACTTCGCAGACTAGTCGCCAGTGCAGCTCACTGCCCTCCAGCGTCCATTCTGTCGTCTGTATAGGTTCCCAGGGTCCTTATATAGTAATGAGAGCGTTTGCAGGAAACGCACAATATAATGCAAATAACGAAATAAATGCAAATTTCTCTTTTAAATAGTTTTTTATTATCATGTACTACCATTTTAGAGGTCAATCAGTTCGCAGACTAGTCGCCAGTGCAGCTCACTGCCCTCCAGCGTCCATTCTGTCGTCTGTATAGGCTCCCAGGGTCCTTATATAGTAATGAGAGCGTTTGCAGTGAAACGCACAATAATGCAAATAACGAAATAAATGCAAATTTCTCTTTTAAATAGTTTTTTATTATCATGTACTACCATTTTAGAGGTCAACCACTTCGCAGACTAGTCGCCAGTGCAGCTCACTGCCCTCCAGCGTCCATTCTGTCGTCTGTATAGGCTCCCAGGGTCCTTATATAGTAATGAGAGCGTTTGCAGGGAAACGCACAATAATGCAAATAACGAAATAAATGCAAATTTCTCTTTTAAATAGTTTTTTATTATCATGTACTACCATTTTAGAGGTCAATCACTTCGCAGACTAGTCGCCAGTGCAGCTCACTGCCCTCCAGCGTCCATTCTGTCGTCTGTATAGGCTCCCAGGGTCCTTATATAGTAATGAGAGCGTTTGCAGGGAAACGCACAATAATGCAAATAACGAAATAAATGCAAATTTCTCTTTTAAATAGTTTTTTATTATCATGTACTACCATTTTAGAGGTCAATCACTTCGCAGACTAGTCGGCAGTGCAGCTCACTGCCCTCCAGCGTCCATTCTGTCGTCTGTATTGGCTCCCAGGTTCCTTATATAGTAATGAGAGCGTTTGCAGGGAAACGCACAATAATGCAAATAACGAAATAAATGCAAATTTCTCTTTTAAATAGTTTTTTATTATCATGTACTACCATTTTAGAGGTCAATCACATTGCTGACTAGTCGCCACTGCAGCTCACTGCACTCCAGCGTCCATTCTGTCGTCTGTATAGGCTCCCAGGGTCCTTATATAGTAATGAGAGCGTTTGCAGTGAAACGCACAATAATGCAAATAACGAAATAAATGCAAATTTCTCTTTTAAATAGTTTTTTATTATCATGTACTACCATTTTAGAGGACAATCACTTCGCAGACTAGTCGCCAGTGCAGCTCACTGCCCTCCAGCGTCCATTCTGTCGTCTGTATAGGCTCCCAGGGTCCTTATATAGTAATGAGAGCGTTTGCAGGGAAACGCACAATAATGCAAATAACGAAATAAATGCATATTTCTCTTTTAAATAGTTTTTTATTATCATTTACTACCATTTTAGAGGTCAATCACTTTGCAGACTAGTCGCCAGTGCAGCTCACTGCCCTCCAGCGTCCATTCTGTCGTCTGTATAGGCTCCCAGGGTCCTTATATAGTAATGAGAGCGTTTGCAGGGAAACGCACAATAATGCAAATAACGAAGTAAATGCAAATTTCTCTTTTAAATAGTTTTTTATTATCATGTACTACCATTTTAGAGGTCAATCACTTCGCAGACTAGTCGCCAGTGCAGCTCACTGCCCTCCAGCGTCCATTCTGTCGTCTGTATAGGCTCCCAGGGTCCTTATATAGTAATGAGAGCGTTTGCAGGGAAACGCACAATAATGCAAATAACGAAATAAATGCAAATTTCTCTTTTAAATAGTTTTTTATTATCATGTACTACCATTTTAGAGGTCAATCACTTCGCAGACTAGTCGCCAGTGCAGCTCACTGCCCTCCAGCGTCCATTCTGTCGTCTGTATAGGCTCCCAGGGTCCTTATATAGTAATGAGAGCGTTTGCAGGGAAACGCACAATAATGCAAATAACGAAATAAATGCAAATTTCTCTTTTAAATAGTTTTTTATTATCATGTACTACCATTTTAGAGGTCAATCACTTCGCAGACTAGTCGCCAGTGCAGCTCACTGCCCTCCAGCGTCCATTCTGTCGTCTGTATAGGCTCCCAGGGTCCTTATATAGTAATGAGAGCGTTTGCAGTGAAACGCACAATAATGCAAATAACGAAATAAATGCAAATTTCTCTTTTAAATAGTTTTTTATTATCATGTACTACCATTTTAGAGGTCAATCACTTCGCAGACTAGTCGCCAGTGCAGCTCACTGCCCTCCAGCGTCCATTCTGTCGTCTGTATAGGCTCCCAGGTTCCTTATATAGTAATGAGAGTGTTTGCAGGGAAACGCACAATAATGCAAATAACGAAATAAATGAAAATTTCTCTTTTAAATAGTTTTTTATTATCATGTACTACCATTTTAGAGGTCAATCACATTGCTGACAAGTCGCCACTGCAGCTCACTGCCCTCCAGCGTCCATTCTGTCGTCTGTATAGGCTCCCAGGGTCCTTATATAGTAATGAGAGCGTTTGCAGTAAAACGCACAATAATGCAAATAACGAAATAAATGCAAATTTCTCTTTTAAATAGTTTTTTATTATCATGTACTACCATTTTAGAGGTCAATCAGTTCGCAGACTAGTCGCCAGTGCAGCTCACTGCCCTCCAGCGTCCATTCTGTCGTCTGTATAGGCTCCCAGGGTCCTTATATAGTAATGTGAGCGTTTGCAGTGAAACGCACAATAATGCAAATAACGAAATAAATGCAAATTTCTCTTTTAAATAGTTTTTTATTATCATGTACTACCATTTTAGAGGTCAATCACTTCGCAGACTAGTCGCCAGTGCAGCTCACTGCCCTCCAGCGTCCATTCTGTCGTCTGTATAGGCTCCCAGGGTCCTTATATAGTAATGAGAGCGTTTGCAGGGAAACGCACAATAATGCAAATAACGAAATAAATGCAAATTTCTCTTTTAAATAGTTTTTTATTATCATGTACTACCATTTTAGAGGTCAATCACATTGCTGACAAGTCGCCACTGCAGCTCACTGCCCTCCAGCGTCCATTCTGTCGTCTGTATAGGCTCCCAGGGTCCTTATATAGTAATGAGAGCGTTTGCAGTAAAACGCACAATAATGCAAATAACGAAATAAATGCAAATTTCTCTTTTAAATAGTTTTTTATTATCATGTACTACCATTTTAGAGGTCAATCACTTCGCAGACTAGTCGCCAGTGCAGCTCACTGCCCTCCAGCGTCCATTCTGTCGTCTGTATAGGCTCCCAGGGTCCTTATATAGTAATGAGAGCGTCTGCAGGGAAACGCACAATAATGCAAATAACGAAATAAATGCAAATTTCTGTTTTAAATAGTTTTTTATTATCATGTACTACCATTTTAGAGGTCAATCACATTGCTGACAAGTCGCCACTGCAGCTCACTGCCCTCAAGCGTCCATTCTGTCGTCTGTATAGGCTCCCAGGGTACTTATATAGTAATGAGAGCGTTTGCAGGGAAACGCACAATAATGCAAATAACGAAATAAATGCAAATTTCTCTTTTAAATAGTTTTTTATTATCATGTACTACCATTTTAGAGGTCAATCACTTCGCAGACTAGTCGCCAGTGCAGCTCACTGCCCTCCAGCGTCCATTCTGTCGTCTGTATAGGCTCCCAGGGTCCTTATATAGTAATGAGAGCGTTTGCAGGGAAACGCACAATAATGCAAATAACGAAATAAATGCAAATTTCTCTTTTAAATAGTTTCTTATTATCATGTACTACCATTTTAGAGGTCAATCACTTCGCAGACTAGTCGCCACTGCAGCTCACTGCCCTCCAGCGTCCATTCTGTCGTCTGTATAGGCTCCCAGGGTCCTTATATAGTAATGAGAGCGTTTGCAGTGAAACGCACAATAATGCAAATAACGAAATAAATGCAAATTTCTCTTTTAAATAGTTTTTTATTATCATGTACTACCATTTTAGAGGTCAATCACTTCGCAGACTAGTCGCCAGTGCAGCTCACTGCCCTCCAGCGTCCATTCTGTCGTCTGTATAGGCTCCCAGGGTCCTTATATAGTAATGAGAGTGTTTGCAGGGAAACGCACAATAATGCAAATAACGAAATAAATGAAAATTTCTCTTTTAAATAGTTTTTTATTATCATGTACTACCATTTTAGAGGTCAATCACATTGCTGACAAGTCGCCACTGCAGCTCACTGCCCTCCAGCGTCCATTCTGTCGTCTGTATAGGCTCCCAGGGTCCTTATATAGTAATGAGAGCGTTTGCAGTAAAACGCACAATAATGCAAATAACGAAATAAATGCAAATTTCTCTTTTAAATAGTTTTTTATTATCATGTACTACCATTTTAGAGGTCAATCAGTTCGCAGACTAGTCGCCAGTGCAGCTCACTGCCCTCCAGCGTCCATTCTGTCGTCTGTATAGGCTCCCAGGGTCCTTATATAGTAATGAGAGCGTTTGCAGTGAAACGCACAATAATGCAAATAACGAAATAAATGCAAATTTCTCTTTTAAATAGTTTTTTATTATCATGTACTACCATTTTAGAGGTCAATCACTTCGCAGACTAGTCGCCAGTGCAGCTCACTGCCCTCCAGCGTCCATTCTGTCGTCTGTATGGGCTCCCAGGGTCCTTATATAGTAATGAGAGCGTTTGCAGGGAAACGCACAATAATGCAAATAACGAAATAAATGCAAATTTCTCTTTTAAATAGTTTTTTATTATCATGTACTACCATTTTAGAGGTCAATCACATTGCTGACAAGTCGCCACTGCAGCTCACTGCCCTCCAGCGTCCATTCTGTCGTCTGTATAGGCTCCCAGGGTCCTTATATAGTAATGAGAGCGTCTGCAGGGAAACGCACAATAATGCAAATAACGAAATAAATGCAAATTTATGTTTTAAATAGTTTTTTATTATCATGTACTACCATTTTAGAGGTCAATCACATTGCTGACAAGTCGCCACTGCAGCTCACTGCCCTCCAGCGTCCATTCTGTCGTCTGTATAGGCTCCCAGGGTCCTTATATAGTAATGAGAGCGTTTGCAGGGAAACGCACAATAATGCAAATAACGAAATAAATGCAAATTTCTCTTTTAAATAGTTTTTTATTATCATGTACTACCATTTTAGAGGTCAATCACATTGCTGACTAGTCGCCACTGCAGCTCACTGCCCTCCAGCGTCCATTCTGTCGTCTGTATAGGCTCCCAGGGTCCTTATATAGTAATGAGAAAGTTTGCAGGGAAACGCACAATAATGCAAATAACGAAATAAATGCAAATTTCTCTTTTAAATAGTTTTTTATTATCATGTACTACCATTTTAGAGGTCAATCACATTGCTGACTAGTCGCCACTGCAGCTCACTGCCCTCCAGCGTCCATTCTATCGTCTGTATAGGCTCCCAGGGTCCTTATATAGTAATGAGAGCGTTTGCAGGGAAACGCACAATAATGCAAAAAACGAAATAAATGCAAATTTCTCTTTTAAATAGTTTTTTATTATCATGTACTACCATTTTAGAGGTCAATCACATTGCAGACTAGTCGCCAGTGCAGCTCACTGCCCTCCAGCGTCCATTCTGTCGTCTGTATAGGCTCCCAGGGTCCTTATATAGTAATGAGAGCGTTTGCAGGGAAACGCACAATAATGCAAATAACGAAATAAATGCAAATTTCTCTTTTAAATAGTTTTTTATTATCATGTACTACCATTTTAGAGGTCAATCACTTCGCAGACTAGTCGCCAGTGCAGCCTACTGCCCTCCAGCGTCCATTCTGTCGTCTGTATAGGCTCCCAGGGTCCTTATATAGTAATGAGAGCGTTTGCAGGGAAACGCACAATAATGCAAATAACGAAATAAATGCAAATTTCTCTTATAAATAGTTTTTTATTATCATGTACTACCATTTTAGAGGTCAATCACTTCGCAGACTAGTCGCCAGTGCAGCTCACTGCCCTCCAGCGTCCATTCTGTCGTCTGTATAGGCTCCCAGGGTCCTTATATAGTAATGAGAGCGTTTGCAGGGAAACGCACAATAATGCAAATAACGAAATAAATGCAAATTTCTCTTTTAAATAGTTTTTTATTATCATGTACTACCATCTTAGAGGTCAATCACTTCGCAGACTAGTCGCCAGTGCAGCTCACTGCCCTCCAGCGTCCATTCTGTCGTCTGTATAGGCTCCCAGGGTCCTTATATAGTAATGAGAGCGTTTGCAGTGAAACGCACAATAATGCAAATAACGAAATAAATGCAAATTTATCTTTTAAATAGTTTTTTATTATCATGTACTACCATTTTAGAGGTCAATCACTTCGCAGACTAGTCGCCACCCCTCAGGGGCTCAGCATTAGTTTGCTGAGTACGGGCTTGGCGAACCCGGGGTCCTGAGCTGTGGGCTGTGTCGCGCCAACAGTCCGCTACACCGTAAGCTCTGTGCGTGCTTCAACGACCACCGTTCGGCGCGACGGTGGAACGTTGTACGTTTCAGAGCCCGGGGATCTTGGCTTAATCGCCCGGGTCGCGAGGACGGTAAAAACCTCTCTAAAAAACCCCTCAATCTCAAGGTGTGCTACGTGCCGAGGAGATGCATGGCTGTTGAGGTTGAACAGCCGCTAGCGAGCAACCTCTGAGGAACCTGCCGCACCTCAGTTGTACAAGGCTTACCCAGCAAGCGGGGCTCTGTCTGGGTGGACGCTTATCTCCCTAGCTGCTCGTGGGAACACCATGAAACGAACACGAAACGTTGGCGGACGTACAACCGCCGTCTCTAAGCGTGGTCGAGGCGATTACAACGCTGCAAGCTATGATCCCCAAACGTTTCCTTCCTTGTCAACACCATGGGAGGAACGTAGGGCGAAAATTCAGGGTGAGGCTTATGCCCCGAAATATCTGGTCTGCACTAGAAATGATGGGGAATCTTTTATGACGACGAAGCCGATGTTCTTCGTCGAACATCTAGAGGATAAGTATGGAGAGGTGGAGGGTCTTTCAAAGATGAGATCTGGATCGGTTCTGATAACGACGTCATCCCCAGCGCAGTCACGGGCTTTGCTAGCCTGCGACAAGCTGGGTGATGTTTCCGTTTCTATTACGCCACACAAGACCTTAAACATGGTCCAGGGTATCATTTTTCACAGGGATCTGCTGCTGCAATCGGATGACGAATTGAGAGCTAATTTGGAGCGGCGTGGTGTGCATTTCATCCGCCGTATCTATAGGGGTCCGAAGGACAAGAGGGTTGCCACCGGTGCCTTTATCTTGGCTTTCGAGGGCGATTCATTGCCTGAGAAGGTCAAGGTGATGGTCTACCGGGTCGACGTAAAGCCCTATGTTCCTCCCCCTATGCGCTGCTTCAAGTGCTGGAGGTTTGGGCACATGTCCTCCCGATGTGATGCCAACTCAACATGTCGGGAGTGCGGGCGTGCATCCCACCCGGACGCCCCCTGTACCCCGCCTCCAGTTTGCGTCAATTGCAACCAGCAGCATCCTCCGTGTTCTCCCAACTGCTCTGTACTCCACAAGGAGCGTAAGATCATGGAGTACAAGACCCTGGACCGGCTGACATATGCAGAGGCCAGGCGCAAGTACGCAAAACTCCACCCAGTGACCATGACGACCCCATACGCAACAGTAGCTTCATCGTCGATCCCCACAGTTTCTAAATCACAGAGTGCACCACCAATGCCAGCGGGCCCCCAGGCCCGACCCACTCCACCTGCCCCCTTGACAGTTGGGGGCCCAACTCCTTCAGTTGCTCCCACACTATTCACGTTGGGAGCAACAGATAAGCCATCACAGGGGACGTCGGTCCCCACCCCACAGCCGGAGAAACAACAGCCTTCTCCGGCTCCTCTCGCCCGGAAGGGGTCCCACGGGACACTCCCTTCCGAGGCTTCTCTTCGTGGGAAAGTGGATCCCGGCCGATGGCTGAAGGATCCCGCGGCTGCTGATCGAGGGGCCTCCACCTCTTCGTTGGCACCTGCAGCCCCTGTTGAGAAGCCCCCACGGCCCTTAACACCCAAGGGCCAGCGAGAGGGTAAAAAGAAAGAGAAGAAGAAAAAGGATTCTTTGGTGGCTTCCAAGCCACCCACACCCGCATCCTCTGCCTCAGAGGATGAGGTCGAGATCCTCGCTTCCGCTGAGGATCTCGCACTCCTTGATTCACTCGACCATAGGAGATCTGCACAACTGGAATCAACTGATTCTATGGTCATAGATTCTGTTGAGCCTGACCATCAGGCAGCAGGCGCTCCTATGGATTGATCTTCTTCTTTTCTTTCCTTTTATGTCCTTAGAGCGTGGAGGACATGTTATCCTCCAGTGGAATTGCGGCGGCTTCTTTAATCACCTGGCTGAGCTGCGACAAATACTGTACAGCTACCCTGCATTTTGTATCGCCCTACAGGAGACATGGTTTCCAGCACAGCGGACCCCTGCCCTCCGTGGGTATCGGGGCTACTACCGCAACAGGACCCTTTACGACAGGGTGTCTGGCGGTGTCTGCCTGTATATCTTCGACACTGTCCCCAGTGCCCCCGTGCCACTCACAACCACTCTTGAGGCAGTGGCTGTTAGAATCCGGGCGACGCAGGAATTTACTGTCTGCAGCTTGTACCTTCCTCCGGATGAGGCCGTGTCTCTCAACACCCTTACCGCTCTGGTCTCCCAACTTCCCCCACCATTCCTCCTATTGGGGGACTTCAACGCCCACAACCCTTTGTGGGGTGGGCTCCAGACCACAGGCCGCGGTAGGGATGTTGAGACCTTATTGGCGCACCAAGACCTTTGCCTCCTGAATACAGGTGCCCCCACGCATTTTAGCGTGGCACAGGGCACGTATTCAGCGATCGACCTCTCCGTCTGCAGCCCCAGCCTTCGACCACACCTTGGTTGGCGTGTGCATGAGGACCTATGTGGCAGCGACCACTTTCCAATCTTTGTGTCGCTCCTGCGGTACCAAGCTGCAGACAGCTTACCCCGTTGGTGTCTCCGTAGGGCTGATTGGAGTGTGTATGCTTCAACTGCCGTCATTGCTCCACCGCTACCAGATGACATTGACGACGCAGTCCAGCAGGTGACTAATAGTATTGTCATGGCCGCTGAGGCGGCAGTTCCACAAACCACCGGTTCCACTAGGCGTAGGTCCGTGCCTTGGTGGACACCGGAGATTGCTGAGGCCATCCGGGAACGTCGGCGAGCGCTCCAGCGCCATCGACGCCACCCATCCGTAGAGAATTTGGTGGCCTTTAAACGGCTCCGTGCGCGTGCTCGACGACTCGTACAGCAGAGTAAGCAGGATTCCTGGGAGCGGTATGTAGCCAGTATCGGCTCCCGCACCTCCCTGACTAAGGTATGGACGCAAGTCCGACGCGTCTTTGGATACCGCCCGCCGACAGGAATCCCATCCCTCACCATCCAGGGTGTGCTCTGCACGCTCCCTACAGCTATCGCCGAGCATATGGCAGACCACTACGCACAATGCTCTGCGACTGCCGCGTACAGTGCCGACTTTCGCTCCCTCAAAGAGCGGGCCGAGCGGAAAATGTTGTCCTTCCGCACTCGCCGGCGGGAAACATACAACGACCCGTTTAGCGAGTTGGAGTTCCGAACTGCCCTTGCTGCGTGTCCTGATACAACTCCAGGACCTGATAGGATTCACGGCCAATTCCTCCGACACCTTCCACCAGAGTTTCAACGCCGCATTCTCGCCCTGTTTAACCATCTATGGGCAGAGGGCACTTTCCCGTCGCAGTGGCGGGAAAGCACTGCCATCCCGGTGCTGAAACCTGGTGCAGACCCCCTGGTGGCTGACAATTACCGTCCGATCAGCCTCACCAACGTTCTCTGCAAGCTCTTCGAACGTATGGTGAGTCGGCGGCTTATGTGGATCCTTGAAGAGCGCGGACTCCTTGCTCCACAACAAGGGGGCTTTCGCCAGGGCCGTTCTACCATTGACAACCTCGTGTCATTGGAGTCGGCCATTCGCACTGCCTTCGCTAGGCGTGAACATTTAGTTGCTGTATTTTTCGACCTTCGAAAGGCGTATGACACCACCTGGCGCCACCATATTTTAACAACTCTTCATGACTGGGGCCTACGGGGTGCCCTTCCTATTTTTATTCACAATTTCCTCTCGCATCGCTCGTTCCGAGTGAGGGTTGGGGCATCTTTTAGCTCCCCACGTATTCAAGAGAACGGTGTCCCACAGGGCTCCGTCCTCAGCGTTCCATTGTTTTTAGTGGCGATAAACGGTCTCGCTGCGGCTGTGGGGTCATCAGTCAGTTGCTCACTGTTCGCCGACGACTTCTGCCTGTATTTCAGCTCCATTAGCATCGGCGTAGCTGAACGGCGGCTGCAGGGTGCCATCCGAAAGGCCCACTCATGGGCCTCTTCTCACGGATTTCAGTTCTCCGCACGGAAAACCCGCGTGATGCACTTCTGTCGCCGTCGGGTAGTTCACCCTGACCCAGAGCTCTACCTGGGTGGTGAACTACTTCAGGTTGAGGAAACACATCGCTTCCTGGGCATGGTCTTCGATGCCCGGCTGACATGGGTGCCACACCTACGTCAGCTGAGACAGAAGTGTTGGCGGCATTTAAATGTCCTTCGATGCCTCAGCCATACTAGTTGGGGAGCAGCCCGTTCCACCCTTCTTCAGCTCTACAAGTCACTCATTCTGTCTCGGCTTGATTACGGGAGCTTGGTTTATGACTCGGCAGCCCCTTCTGCCTTGCGAGTCCTAGACGCTGTTCACCACACAGGTGTGCGTCTCGCAACAGGGGCTTTTCGCACCAGTCCCGTAACGAGCCTTCTAGCTGAAGCTGGTGTTCCCCCACTGCGATATCGCCGGCAACGGCTGTTGGTGAGCTACGTTGCCCGGGTTCATGCTTCACCCCGCCATCCGAACCACAGGCTTCTCTTCCCACTTTCTGCACTCCCTTCCCCACGACGTCGGCCCAGGTCGGGTCTCCCGATTGCGGTCCGCGTCCGTTCCCTTCTCTCCTCACTTGATTCCTTACCCCTTCCTCCACCTTACCATTACTCCCTCCGTATCCCCCCCTGGAAAATTCCTCGCCTGGAGCTTCGGCTGGACTTGTCCCGGGATTCAAAAGCCTCGATTTCACCACTGCTTCTCCGTCGCCGGTTCTATGCACTGATTGATACGTTTCACGGAGCAAACATTGTGTACACGGACGGTTCTTTGGTCGATGGCCATGCTGGATATGCCTTTATCCATGGTGACCACATCGAACAGCGGTCATTGCCTTGTGGAAGCAGCATCTTCACCGCAGAACTGGTCGGTATTTTGAGAGCTCTTGAACACCTCAGAGCTCACCCCAGGGGGTCGTTCGTCATCTGTAGCGACTCCCTGAGTGGCTTACAGGCCCTCGACCAGTTTCTACCGAAAAACACAGTAGTGCGAGCCATTCAAGATGCTGTCTTTGCCCTTGGCGAGTCAGGCCGTTCTGTCGTTTTTGTTTGGACGCCAGGGCATGTAGGTATACCAGGCAATGAACGTGTGGATCAGCTGGCCAAGCAGGCCACCACTATGGGGTCCCTGGACATTGGCCTCCCAGTTTCCGACCTCCAAACCCAGTTGACCCGCAAGGTCTTAAAGGTTTGGAATTCGGAACGGGGAGACTCCAATGAACCAAATAAGCTCCGTGCTGTCAAGCCGTCTACCGCTGCATGGAAGACGTCCCTGAGGGCTTCTCGCAGGGAGTCGGTTGTCCTTTGCCGACTCCGTATAGGCCATACTTGGCTCACGCATGGTCACCTTCTGCGTCGCGAGGACCCTCCGCAGTGTCGATGTGGTGCGCCTTTGACGGTCGCCCACATCTTAATTGAATGCCACAATTTAGCCGCAGTGAGACGAAATTTTAATATCCCTGACGTTTTGCAGCTTGCATTAGCTGACAACACCTCCATGGTTGACTCTATTTTACAATTTATGCGTGAGTGTGGACTTTACAAGTCCATTTAATGTTTGTGTTTCTCTGTCGTTTCTCTGTCCTCCGCCTGCTTAAGTCTGTTAGGTAGGCGGTTTTAACGTGTTCCAGAGTGGCTGGGTGTGATCCTTATATCCTTGTGACCACCCAGCAAAAACACTCTTGTAATGTTTCAGCTGTTTTATCCCTTCTTCGTTTTTAATCGTATCCTTCCTTTCTATTAGTCTGTAAGTTTTAAACTTTGACTTGTTAGTGCATTCACTTCGGATCGCTTAACACAATGTTTTATCTCTTGGACTGGAAAAAGGGACTGATAACCGTCGTTGTTTAGTCCCTTCAAAAACCCAACAACAACAACAACAACTAGTCGCCAGTGCAGCTCACTGCCCTCCAGCGTCCATTATGTCGTCGGTATAGGCTCCCAGGGTCCTTATATAGTAATGAGAGCGTTTGCAGGGAAACGCACAATAATGCAAATAACGAAATAAATGCAAATTTCTCTTTTAAATAGTTTTTTATTATCATGTACTACCATTTTAGAGGTCAATCACTTCGCAGACTAGTCGCCAGTGCAGCTCACTGCCCTCCAGCGTCCATTCTGTCGTCTGTATAGGCTCCCAGGGTCCTTATATAGTAATGAGAGCGTTTGCAGGGAAACGCACAATAATGCAAATAACGAAATAAATGCAAATTTCTCTTTTAAATAGTTTTTTATTATCATGTACTACCATTTTAGAGGTCAATCACTTCGCAGACTAGTCGCCAGTGCAGCTCACTGCCCTCCAGCGTCCATTCTGTCGTCTGTATAGGCACCCAGGGTCCTTATATAGTAATGAGAGCGTTTGCAGGGAAACGCACAATAATGCAAATAACGAAATAAATGCAAATTTCTCTTTTAAATAGTTTTTTATTATCATGTACTACCATTTTAGAGGTCAATCACTTCGCAGACTAGTCGCCAGTGCAGCTCACTGCCCTCCAGCATCCATTCTGTCGTCTGTATAGGCTCCCAGGGTCCTTATATAGTAATGAGAGCGTTTGCAGGGAAACGCACAATAATGCAAATAACGAAATAAATGCAAATTTCTCTTTTAAATAGTTTTTTATTATCATGTACTACCATTTTAGAGGTCAATCACTTCGCAGACTAGTCGCCAGTGCAGCTCACTGCCCTCCAGCGTCCATTCTGTCGTCTGTATAGGCTCCCAGGGTCCTTATATAGTAATGAGAGCGTTTGCAGGGAAACGCACAATAATGCAAATAACGAAATAAATGCAAATTTCTCTTTTAAATAGTTTTTTATTATCATGTACTACAATTTTAGAGGTCAATCACTTCGCAGACTAGTCGCCAGTGCAGCTCACTGCCCTCCAGCGTCCATTCTGTCGTCTGTATAGGCTCCCAGGGTCCTTATATAGTAATGAGAGCGATTGCAGGGAAACGCACAATAATGCAAATAAC
The DNA here is from genome assembly GCA_026315105.1 of Locusta migratoria. Lineage (NCBI taxonomy): Eukaryota > Metazoa > Arthropoda > Insecta > Orthoptera > Acrididae > Locusta > Locusta migratoria. The sequence goes on along the minus strand of JAOYRU010001285.1, from coordinate 38,276 downwards.
GAAATAAATGCAAATTTCTCTTTTAAATAGTTTTTTATTATCATGTACTACCATTTTAGAGGTCAATCACTTCGCAGACTAGTCGCCAGTGCAGCTCACTGCCCTCCAGCGTCCATTCTGTCGTCTGTATAGGCTCCCAGGTTCCTTATATAGTAATGAGAGCGTTTGCAGGGAAACGCACAATAATGCAAATAACGAAATAAATGCAAATTTCTCTTTTAAATAGTTTTTTATTATCATGTACTACCATTTTAGAGGTCAATCACTTCGCAGACTAGTCGCCAGTGCAGCTCACTGCCCTCCAGCGTCCATTCTGTCGTCTGTATAGGCTCCCAGGGTCCTTATATAGTAATGAGAGCGTTTGCAGTGAAACGCACAATAATGCAAATAACGAAATAAATGCAATTTTCTCTTTTAAATAGTTTTTTATTATCATGTACTACCATTTTAGAGGTCAATCACTTCGCAGACTAGTCGCCAGTGCAGCTCACTGCCCTCCAGCGTCCATTCTGTCGTCTGTATAGGCTCCCAGGGTCCTTATATAGTAATGAGAGCGTTTGCAGGGAAACGCACAATAATGCAAATAACGAAATAAATGAAAAATTTCTCTTTTAAATAGTTTTTTATTATCATGTACTACCATTTTAGAGGTCAATCACTTCGCAGACTAGTCGCCAGTGCAGCTCACTGCCCTCCAGCGTCCATTCTGTCGTCTGTATAGGCTCCCAGGGTCCTTATACAGTAATGAGAGCGTTTGCAGGGAAACGCACAATAATGCAAATAACGAAATAAATGCAAATTTCTCTTTTAAATAGTTTTTTATTATCATGTACTACCATTTTAGAGGTCAATCACTTCGCAGACTAGTCGCCAGTGCAGCTCACTGCCCTCCAGCGTCCATTCTGTCGTCTGTATAGGCTCCCAGGGTCCTTATATAGTAATGAGAGCGTTTGCAGGGAAACGCACAATAATGCAAATAACGAAATAAATGCAAATTTTTCTTTTAAATAGTTTTTTATTATCATGTACTACCATTTTAGAGGTCAATCACTTCGCAGACTAGTCGCCAGTGCAGCTCACTGCCCTCCAGCGTCCATTCTGTCGTCTGTATAGGCTCCCAGGGTCCTTATATAGTAATGAGAGCGTGTGCAGGGAAACGCACAATAATGCAAATAACGAAATAAATGCAAATTTCTCTTTTAAATAGTTTTTTATTATCATGTACTACCATTTTAGAGGTCAATCACTTCGCAGACTAGTCGCCAGTGCAGCTCACTGCCCTCCAGCGTCCATTCTGTCGTCTGTATAGGCTCCCAGGGTCCTTATATAGTAATGAGAGCGATTGCAGGGAAACGCACAATAATGCAAATAACGAAATAAATGCAAATTTCTCTTTTAAATAGTTTTTTATTATCATGTACTACCATTTTAGAGGTCAATCACTTCGCAGACTAGTCGCCAGTGCAGCTCACTGCCCTCCAGCGTCCATTCTGTCGTCTGTATAGGCTCCCAGGTTCCTTATATAGTAATGAGAGCGTTTGCAGGGAAACGCACAATAATGCAAATAAAGAAATAAATGTAAATTTCTCTTTTAAATAGTTTTTTATTATCATGTACTACCATTTTAGAGGTCAATCACTTCGCAGACTAGTCGCCAGTGCAGCTCACTGCCCTCCAGCGTCCATTCTGTCGTCTGTATAGGCTCCCAGGGTCCTTATATAGTAATGAGAGCGTTTGCAGTGAAACGCACAATAATGCAAATAACGAAATAAATGCAAATTTCTCTTTTAAATAGTTTTTTATTATCATGTACTACCATTTTAGAGGTCAATCACTTCGCAGACTAGTCGCCAGTGCAGCTCACTGCCCTCCAGCGTCCATTCTGTCGTCTGTATAGGATCCCAGGGTCCTTATATAGTAATGAGAGCGTTTGCAGGGAAACGCACAATAATGCAAATAACGAAATAAATGAAAAATTTCTCTTTTAAATAGTTTTTTATTATCATGTACTACCATTTTAGAGGTCAATCACTTCGCAGACTAGTTGCCAGTGCAGCTCACTGCCCTCCAGCGTCCATTCTGTCGTCTGTATAGGCTCCCAGGGTCCTTATATAGTAATGAGAGCGTTTGCAGGGAAACGCACAATAATGCAAATAACGAAATAAATGCAAATTTCTCTTTTAAATAGTTTTTTATTATCATGTACTACCATTTTAGAGGTCAATCACTTCGCAGACTAGTCGCCAGTGCAGCTCACTGCCCTCCAGCGTCCATTCTGTCGTCTGTATAGGCTCCCAGGGTCCTTATATAGTAATGAGAGCGTTTGCAGGGAAACGCACAATAATGCAAATAACGAAATAAATGCAAATTTCTCTTTTAAATAGTTTTTTATTATCATGTACTACCATTTTAGAGGTCAATCACTTCGCAGTCTAGTCGCCAGTGCAGCTCACTGCCCTCCAGCGTCCATTCTGTCGTCTGTATTGGCTCCCAGGTTCCTTACATAGTAATGAGAGCGTTTGCAGTGAAACGCACAATAATGCAAATAACGAAATAAATGCAAATTTCTCTTTTAAATAGTTTTTTATTATCATGTACTACCATTTTAGAGGTCAATCACTTCGCAGACTAGTCGCCAGTGCAGCTCACTGCCCTCCAGCGTCCATTCTGTCGTCTGTATAGGCTCCCAGGGTCCTTATATAGTAATGAGAGCGTTTGCAGGGAAACGCACAATAATGCAAATAACGAAATAAATGCAAATTTCTCTTTTAAATAGTTTTTTATTATCATGTACTACCATTTTAGAGGTCAATCACTTCGCAGACTAGTCGCCAGTGCAGCTCACTGCCCTCCAGCGTCCATTCTGTCGTCTGTATAGGCTCCCAGGGTCCTTATATAGTAATGAGAGCGATTGCAGGGAAACGCACAATAATGCAAATAACGAAATAAATGCAAATTTCTCTTTTAAATAGTTTTTTATTATCATGTACTACCATTTTAGAGGTCAATCACTTCGCAGACTAGTCGCCAGTGCAGCTCACTGCCCTCCAGCGTCCATTCTGTCGTCTGTATAGGCTCCCAGGTTCCTTATATAGTAATGAGAGCGTTTGCAGGGAAACGCACAATAATGCAAATAAAGAAATAAATGTAAATTTCTCTTTTAAATAGTTTTTTATTATCATGTACTACCATTTTAGAGGTCAATCACTTCGCAGACTAGTCGCCAGTGCAGCTCACTGCCCTCCAGCGTCCATTCTGTCGTCTGTATAGGCTCCCAGGGTCCTTATATAGTAATGAGAGCGTTTGCAGTGAAACGCACAATAATGCAAATAACGAAATAAATGCAAATTTCTCTTTTAAATAGTTTTTTATTATCATGTACTACCATTTTAGAGGTCAATCACTTCGCAGACTAGTCGCCAGTGCAGCTCACTGCCCTCCAGCGTCCATTCTGTCGTCTGTATAGGATCCCAGGGTCCTTATATAGTAATGAGAGCGTTTGCAGGGAAACGCACAATAATGCAAATAACGAAATAAATGAAAAATTTCTCTTTTAAATAGTTTTTTATTATCATGTACTACCATTTTAGAGGTCAATCACTTCGCAGACTAGTTGCCAGTGCAGCTCACTGCCCTCCAGCGTCCATTCTGTCGTCTGTATAGGCTCCCAGGGTCCTTATATAGTAATGAGAGCGTTTGCAGGGAAACGCACAATAATGCAAATAACGAAATAAATGCAAATTTCTCTTTTAAATAGTTTTTTATTATCATGTACTACCATTTTAGAGGTCAATCACTTCGCAGACTAGTCGCCAGTGCAGCTCACTGCCCTCCAGCGTCCATTCTGTCGTCTGTATAGGCTCCCAGGGTCCTTATATAGTAATGAGAGCGTTTGCAGGGAAACGCACAATAATGCAAATAACGAAATAAATGCAAATTTCTCTTTTAAATAGTTTTTTATTATCATGTACTACCATTTTAGAGGTCAATCACTTCGCAGTCTAGTCGCCAGTGCAGCTCACTGCCCTCCAGCGTCCATTCTGTCGTCTGTATTGGCTCCCAGGTTCCTTACATAGTAATGAGAGCGTTTGCAGTGAAACGCACAATAATGCAAATAACGAAATAAATGCAAATTTCTCTTTTAAATAGTTTTTTATTATCATGTACTACCATTTTAGAGGTCAATCACTTCGCAGACTAGTCGCCAGTGCAGCTCACTGCCCTCCAGCGTCCATTCTGTCGTCTGTATAGGCTCCCAGGGTCCTTATATAGTAATGAGAGCGTTTGCAGGGAAACGCACAATAATGCAAATAACGAAATAAATGCAAATTTCTCTTTTAAATAGTTTTTTATTATCATGTACTACCATTTTAGAGGTCAATCACTTCGCAGACTAGTCGCCAGTGCAGCTCACTGCCCTCCAGCGTCCATTCTGTCGTCTGTATAGGCTCCCAGGTTCCTTATATAGTAATGAGAGAGTATGCAGGGAAACGCACAATAATGCAAATAACGAAATAAATGCAAATTTATCTTTTAAATAGTTTTTTATTATCATGTACTACCATTTTAGAGGTCAATCACTTCGCAGACTAGTCGCCAGTGCAGCTCACTGCCCTCCAACGTCCATTCTGTCGTCTGTATAGGATCCCAGGGTCCTTATATAGTAATGAGGGCGTTTGCAGGGAAACGCACAATAATGCAAATAACGAAATAAATGCAAATTTCTTTTTTAAATAGTTTTTTATTATCATGTACTACCATTTTAGAGGTCAATCACTTCGCAGACTAGTCGCCAGTGCAGCTCACTGCCCTCCAGCGTCCATTCTGTCGTCTGTATAGGCTCCCAGGGTCCTTATATAGTAATGAGAGCGTTTGCAGGGAAACGCACAATAATGCAAATAACGAAATAAATGCAAATTTCTCTTTTAAATAGTTTTTTATTATCATGTACTACCATTTTAGAGGTCAATCACTTCGCAGACTAGTCGCCAGTGCAGCTCACTGCCTTCCAGCGTCCATTCTGTCGTCTGTATAGGCTCCCAGGGTCCTTATATAGTAATGAGAGCGTTTGCAGGGAAACGCACAATAATGCAAATAACGAAATAAATGCAAATTTCTCTTATAAATAGTTTTTTATTATCATGTACTACCATTTTAGAGGTCAATCACTTCGCAGTCTAGTCGGCAGTGCAGCTCACTGCCCTCCAGCGTCCATTCTGTCGTCTGTATTGGCTCCCAGGGTCCTTATATAGTAATGAGAGCGTTTGCAGGGAAACGCACAATAATGCAAATAACGAAATAAATGCAAATTTCTCTTTTAAATAGTTTTTTATTATCATGTACTACCATTTTAGAGGTCAATCACATTGCTGACTAGTCGCCACTGCAGCTCACTGCACTCCAGCGTATATTCTGTCGTCTGTATAGGCTCCCACGGTCCTTATATAGTAATGAGAGCGTTTGCAGGGAAACGCACAATAATGCAAATAACGAAATAAATGCAAATTTCTCTTTTAAATAGTTTTTTATTATCATGTACTACCATTTTAGAGGTCAATCACTTCGCAGACTAGTCGCCAGTGCAGCTCACTGCCCTCCAGCGTCCATTCTGTCGTCTGTATTGGCTCCCAGGGTCCTTATATAGTAATGAGAGCGTTTGCAGGGAAACGCACAATAATGCAAATAACGAAATAAATGCAAATTTCTCTTTTAAATAGTTTTTTATTATCATTTACTACCATTTTAGAGGTCAATCACTTCGCAGACTAGTCGCCAGTGCAGCTCACTGCCCTCCAGCGTCCATTCTGTCGTCTGTATAGGCTCCCAGGGTCCTTATATAGTAATGAGAGCGTTTGCAGGGAAACGCACAATAATGCAAATAACGAAATAAATGCAAATTTCTCTTTTAAATAGTTTTTTATTATCATGTACTACCATTTTAGAGGTCAATCACTTCGCAGACTAGTCGCCAGTGCAGCTCACTGCCCTCCAGCGTCCATTCTGTCGTCTGTATAGGCTCCCAGGGTCCTTATATAGTAATGAGAGCGTTTGCAGGGAAACGCACAATAATGCAAATAACGAAATAAATGCATATTTCTCTTTTAAATAGTTTTTTATTACCATGTACTACCATTTTAGAGGTCAATCACTTCGCAGACTAGTCGCCAGTGCAGCTCACTGCCCTCCAGCGTCCATTCTGTCGTCTGTATAGGCTCCCAGGGTCCTTATATAGTAATGAGAGCGTTTGCAGGGAAACGCACAATAATGCAAATAACGAAATAAATGCAAATTTCTCTTTTAAATAGTTTTTTATTATCATGTACTACCATTTTAGAGGTCAATCACTTCGCAGACTAGTCGCCAGTGCAGCTCACTGCCCTCCAGCGTCCATTCTGTCGTCTGTATAGGCTCCCAGGGTCCTTATATAGTAATGAGAGCGTTTGCAGTGAAACGCACAATAATGCAAATAACGAAATAAATGCTAATTTCTCTTTTAAATAGTTTTTTATTATCATGTACTACCATTTTAGAGGTCAATCACTTCGCAGACCAGTCGCCAGTGCAGCTCACTGCCCTCCAGCGTCCATTCTGTCGTCTGTATAGGCTCCCAGGGTCCTTATATAGTAATGAGAGCGTTTGCAGGGAAACGCACAATAATGCAAATAACGAAATAAATGCAAATTTCTCTTTTAAATAGTTTTTTATTATCATGTACTACCATTTTATAGGTCAATCACATTGCTGACTAGTCGCCACTGCAGCTCACTGCACTCCAGCGTATATTCTGTCGTCTGTATAGGCTCCCAGGGTCCTTATATAGTAATGAGAGCGTTTGCATGGAAACGCACAATAATGCAAATAACGAAATAAATGCAAATTTCTCTTTTAAATAGTTTTTTATTATCATGTACTACCATTTTAGAGGTCAATCACTTCGCAGACTAGTCGCCAGTGCAGCTCACTGCCCTCCAGCGTCCATTCTGTCGTCTGTATTGGTTCCCAGGGTCCTTATATAGTAATGAGAGCGTTTGCAGGGAAACGCACAATAATGCAAATAACGAAATAAATGCAAATTTCTCTTTTAAATAGTTTTTTATTATCATTTACTACCATTTTAGAGGTCAATCACTTCGCAGACTAGTCGCCAGTGCAGCTCACTGCCCTCCAGCGTCCATTCTGTCGTCTGTATAGGCTCCCAGAGTCCTTATATAGTAATGAGAGCGTTTGCAGGGAAACGCACAATAATGCAAATAACGAAATAAATGCAAATTTCTCTTTTAAATAGTTTTTTATTATCATGTACTACCATTTTAGAGGTCAATCACTTCGCAGACTAGTCGCCAGTGCAGCTCACTGCCCTCCAGCGTCCATTCTGTCGTCTGTATAGGCTCCCAGGGTCCTTATATAGTAATGAGAGCGTTTGCAGGGAAACGCACAATAATGCAAATAACGAAATAAATGCAAATTTCTCTTTTAAATAGTTTTTTATTACCATGTACTACCATTTTAGAGGTCAATCACTTCGCAGACTAGTCGCCAGTGCAGCTCACTGCCCTCCAGCGTCCATTCTGTCGCCTGTATAGGCTCCCAGGGTCCTTATATAGTAATGAGAGCGTTTGCAGGGAAACGCACAATAATGCAAATAACGAAATAAATGCAAATTTCTCTTTTAAATAGTTTTTTATTATCATGTACTACCATTTTAGAGGTCAATCACTTCGCAGACTAGTCGCCAGTGCAGCTCACTGCCCTCCAGCGTCCATTCTGTCGTCTGTATAGGCTCCCAGGGTCCTTATATAGTAATGAGAGCGTTTGCAGTGAAAAGCACAATAATGCAAATAACGAAATAAATGCAAATTTCTCTTTTAAATAGTTTTTTATTATCACGTACTACCATTTTAGAGGTCAATCACTTCGCAGACCAGTCGCCAGTGCAGCTCACTGCCCTCCAGCGTCCATTCTGTCGTCTGTATAGGCTCCCAGGGTCCTTATATAGTAATGAGAGCGTTTGCAGGGAAACGCACAATAATGCAAATAACGAAATAAATGCAAATTTCTCTTTTAAATAGTTTTTTATTATCATGTACTACCATTTTAGAGGTCAATCACATTGCTGACAAGTCGCCACTGCAGCTCACTGCCCTCCAGCGTCCATTCTGTCGTCTGTATAGGCTCCCAGGGTCCTTATATAGTAATGAGAGCGTTTGCAGTAAAACGCACAATCATGCAAATAACGAAATAAATGCAAATTTCTCTTTTAAATAGTTTTTTATTATCATGTACTACCATTTTAGAGGTCAATCACTTCGCAGACTAGTCGCCAGTGCAGCTCACTGCCCTCCAGCGTCCATTCTGTCGTCTGTATAGGCTCCCAGGGTCCTTATATAGTAATGAGAGCGTCTGCAGGGAAACGCACAATAATGCAAATAACGAAATAAATGCAAATTTCTTTTTTAAATAGTTTTTTATTATCATGTACTACCATTTTAGAGGTCAATCGCTTCGCAGACTAGTCGCCAGTGCAGCTCACTGCCCTCCAGCGTCCATTCTGTCGTCTGTATTGGCTCCCAGGGTCCTTATATAGTAATGAGAGCGTTTGCAGGGAAACGCACAATAATGCAAATAACGAAATAAATGCAAATTTCTCTTTTAAATAGTTTTTTATTATCATGTACTACCATTTTAGAGGTCACTCACTTCGCAGACTAGTCGCCAGTGCAGCTCACTGCCCTCCAGCGTCCATTCTGTCGTCTGTATAGGCTCCCAGGGTCCTTATATAGTAATGAGAGCGTTTGCAGGGAAACGCACAATAATGCAAAAAACGAAATAAATGCAAATTTCTCTTTTAAATAGTTTTTTATTATCATGTACTACCATTTTAGAGGTCAATCACATTGCTGACTAGTCGCCACTGCAGCTCACTGCCCTCCAGCGTCCATTCTGTCGTCTGTATAGGCTCCCAGGGTCCTTATATAGTAATGAGAGCGTTTGCAGGGAAACGCACAATAATGCAAATAACGAAATAAATGCAAATTTCTCTTTTAAATAGTTTTTTATTATCATGTACTACCATTTTAGAGGTCAATCACATTGCTGACTAGTCGCCACTTTTTATTATTATTTTTTTTTTATTTGTTTTTTCTGTTCCATAGGACCCACTTCAGGAGTAAGACTCCATGGTCATGGAACAAGTCAATACATTAATTGTTACACAATAATGGTAATAGAAAAATTTTAAGTAGTCCTTTGCACACGACAATCTTAAGACAAAGTGAAAAGAATCAATAAAGAAAAAATAAATTAGCTGAATTCTTTAACTTTTCTAGGAGTTCCTCGACAGAATAAAAGGAGTGAGCCACGAGGTAATTCTTCAATTTAGATTTGAAAGCATGTGGATTAGTGCTAAGATTCTTTAGTTCTTGAGGCAGCTTATTGAAAATGGATGCCGCAGAATACTGCACCCCTTTCTGCACAAGTGTTAAGGTGGTGTGGTGCAAATGTAGATTAGACATCTGTCTAGTATTCACCGAGTGAAAGCTACTAACTCGTGGGGATAAGCTGATATTATTAACAACAAACGACATTAAAGAAAAAACGTATTGTGACCCCCTCAGGGGCTCAGCATTAATTTGCTGAGTACGGGCTTGGCGAACCCGGGGTCCTGAGCTGTGGGCTGTGTTGCGCCAACAGTCCGCTACACCGTAAGCTCTGTGCGTGCTTCAACGACCATCGTTCGGCGCGACGGTGGAACGTTGTACGTTTCAGAGCCCGGGGATCTTGGCTTAATCGCCCGGGTCGCGAGGACGGTAAAAACCTCTATAAAAAAACCCTCAATCTCAAGGTGTGCTACGTGCCGAGGAGATGCATGGCTGTTGAGGTTGAACAGCCGCTAGCGAGCAACCTCTGAGGAACCTGCCGCACCTCAGTTGTACAAGGCTTACCCAGGCAAGCGGGGCTCTGCCTGGGTGGACCTGTTTTCCCTAGCTGCTCGTGGGACCAGGATGAAACGAGCAAACAACAGCGTCGCCATACGCAAACCTGGCGTCTCAAAGCGTGGTAAGACTGAATATAATGCAACTACTTATGACCCTAAGACTTTCCCTTCCCTTGGTACCCCATGGGAGGAACGTCGGGCAAGAAACCAGGGTGAGGCTTATGCCCCTAAATATCTCGTTTGTACCCGCACTGATGGAGACTCTTTTAAGACGACTAAGCCCTTGTTCTTCGTTGAAAACTTGGAGGACAAGTATGGTGAGGTGGAAGGCATGTCGAAAATGCGCTCTGGGTCGGTGTTAATAACGACGTCATCCCCAGCCCAGTCACGGGCATTGCTTGCCTGTGACAGGCTGGGTGATGTTTCCGTTAGCATAACACCACACAAAACCTTAAACATGGTGCAGGGAATAATATTCCATAAAGACCTTTTGTTGCAGTCAGACGACGAACTGCGTGCGAACTTAGAACGGCGGGGTGTCCATTTTATTCGCCGAATCCATAGGGGTCCGAGGGACAACAGGGTTGCCACCGGTGCCTTCATCTTGGCTTTTGAGGGCGATTCATTGCCTGAGAAGGTCAAGGTGATGGTCTACCGGTGCGACGTCACGCCCTACGTTCCTCCCCCTATGCGTTGTTTCAAATGCTGGAGGTTTGGGCATATGTCCTCCCGATGTGATGCCAACCCTACATGTCGGGAGTGCGGACGTGCTGTACATCCAAACGTCCCCTGCACCCCTCCTCCAGTATGTGTTAATTGTGGCCAAAATCACTCCCCTTGTTCATCTGTTTGCACAGTTCTGCACCAGGAAAGGAAAATAATGGAATATAAGACCCGCGATCGACTGACTTACACAGAGGCAAAGAGAAAATATCAAAAGCTCCACCCTGTGCGCCTGGTTAACACCTATGCCACGGCAGCCTCGTCATCGTCTGCAGTGCCTCTTCTACCATCTGTTGCGCCTATGCCAGTGGGCTCTCAGGCCCACTCAACTGTCCCTGCCCCCTTGCCTGCTGGGGGCACTTCCTCTTCAGTGGCTCCCACTCCTGTTGCAGTGGGAGCATCCACCCCTCAAACATCGGGGACACTGGTCCCCACCTCCCAGCCGGAGAAGGTAAAGCCTTCTCCAGCTCCTCTCGCTCGGAAGGGGTCCCTCGGGACACCCCCTTCCGAGGCTTCTCAGGGTGTCTCAGAGGATCCTGGCCAAAGGCTTACGGATCCCAAACCTGCTGGTCGAAGGGCCTCTCGCTCTTCTTCCACGCCCAGTGCCACTTCCGAGAAGCCCTCCCAGCCCCTCAGATCGAAGGGGCAGCGAGAGGGACGTGTCAAGAAGACAAAGAAGAAGGACTCTTTAGTGGCTCGAAAGCCACATCTACCCTCATCCTCTGCTTCAGAAGATGAGTTAGAGATCCTAACCTCACCTGCGGATCTCGCCCTCATCGACTCCCCAGAGCCGATGATCTTGGACTCGGTCGGTTCAAAATCGGCGGTAACTGGTGAAACATCGAAGTAACCACTTTCTTTTATCTTTTTAATCATGGCATTTAATGACAATAGCACAATCCTCCAGTGGAATTGCGGTGGATTTTTTCCCCGCTTAGCTGAGTTACGCCAACTCCTCAGCACTTCACCTGCGTTTTGCATTGCCCTGCAAGAAACTTGGTTTCCCGTGATGCGCACCCCTGCCTTACGTGGCTATCGGGGTTATTATAGGAACCGCACAGACGGTGACAGGGCGTCAGGTGGCGTATGCATTTACGTCCTTACCTCTGTCTACAGCTCAGCTGTTCCACTACGAACGCCTTTGGAAGCTGTAGCTGTCAGGGTAAGAACTGCAGTGGACATTACTCTCTGCAACGTCTACCTTCCTCCTGATGGTGAAGTACAACAACATGTCCTGGCTGCACTGATAGCGCAATTACCCCCGCCTTTTGTGTTATTGGGTGATTTCAACGCCCATAACCCATTGTGGGGTGGTACAGTGACTACTGGCCGTGGTAGAGATGTCGAGTCCTTGATCTCTCAACTCGACCTCTGCCTTTTAAACAATGGTGCCCCCACGCATTTCAGCGTGGCGTATGGTACTTACTCGGCCATCGATCTTTCTGTGTGTAGTCCTAGCCTGTTCCCCTTAATCCACTGGAGTGTCCACGATGATTTGTGTGGTAGTGACCACTTCCCGATTTTCTTGTCACTACCCCGACATCGGGCCCCAGAACGCCCGCCCCGATGGGCGTTAAATAAGGCTGACTGGGACGCTTTTACTTCTGCTGCCATCATTGGTTCTCCTCCACTGTCCAACATAGATGCGGTGATCGACAGCGCTACCTCAGCCATTCTTTCTGCAGCTAATGGTGCAATCCCTCGCTCTTCGGGATCAGCCCGGCGGCGATCAGTGCCTTGGTGGTCCCCGGAGATTGCTGAGGCGATTAGAGAGCGCAGGCGAGCTTTGCAGCGCCGCAAGCGGCACCCATCTATGGAGAACCTCATTGCTTTTAAACGGCTTCGTGCCCGCGCCAGACGGTTGATTAGACGAGCCAAACAGGAGTGTTGGGAAAGATATGTCTCTACCATTGGATCGCGTACCTCTCCATCCCAGGTGTGGGCGAAGATCAGACGTGTTTATGGCTACCAGTGTCCTCTTAGTGTGCCCGGGATTTCTGTGAATGGAGTAGTTTACACAGATCCAGATGCAGTTGCTGAACTGTTTGCTGAACACTACGCTCAGAGTTCTGCATCTGCGGCCTACTGCAGGGCCTTTCGCGCCCTGAAAGAGCGGGAGGAACGACAGCACTTATCCTTCCAGACTCGCCGTACTGAACTGTACAACGCTCCATTCAGTGAATGGGAATTTCTCAGTGCCCTGGCACACTGTCCTGACACAGCGCCTGGGCCAGATCGTATCCATAATCAGATGCTGAAGCACCTGCCACCTGCGTCTCAGCGTAACGTTCTGGCTATCTTCAACCACATCTGGAGTTCTGGTACGTTCCCTTCACAGTGGCGTGAGAGTCTGATAGTCCCGGTGATCAAACCTGGTCAACATCCACATGAGTTGAACAGTTACCGACCAATCAGCCTCACCAACGTTCTTTGCAAATTGCTGGAGCGTATGGTGAGTCGACGATTGTGTTGGCTCCTTGAGTCCAGGGGTCTTCTCACTCCATATCAGGGTGGTTTCCGAAAGGGGCGTTCAGCTGTGGATAACCTGGTTCACCTAGAGTCTGCCATACGGACAGCCTTCTCTCGTCGCCAACACCTGGTGGCAGTTTTCTTCGATTTATCTAAGGCTTATGACAAGACCTGGAGACATCACATCCTTACCACATTACATGGGTGGGGTCTCCGGGGTTCGCTTCCCATTTTTATTCGGAATTTTTTATCTTTTCGTACGTTTCGTGTACGAGTCGGTGCTTCTTGTAGCTCTCTGCATGTACAGGAGAATGGAGTACCTCAGGGCTCTGTCCTGAGTGTTCCTCTGTTTTTAGTGGCGATAAATGGTCTAGCGGCAGCGGTAGGTTCCTCAGTCTCCACCTCGCTGTATGCAGATGACTTCTGCTTATATTTTAGCTCTAGCAGTATGCGTGTTGCTGAACGACAGCTGCAGGGAGCCATACGCAAGGCGCAGAAGTGGGCCCTTGCCCATGGGTTTGAGTTCTCTGCTACCAAGACTTGCGTTATGCACTTCTGCCGGCGTCGGACAGCCCATCCACATCCTGAGCTTTACATCGATGGCCATCTGCTCAATGTGGTGGAAACGCACCGTTTCTTGGGGCTAGTGTTTGACGACCGGCTAACATGGCTTCCTCATATACGTGAGCTCAAGCAGAAGTGCTGGAAGCACCTTAATGTCCTCCGCTGCCTCAGTAGCACCACTTGGGGCGCAGACCGCAGTAGGCTGCTGCAGTGCTACAAGGCGCTTGTTCTGTCCAGACTGGACTACGGCAGCGTTGCCTATGGCTCGGCATCGCCTTCAGCTCTGCAGATGTTGGACCCAGTCCATCACTGTGGGGTAAGGCTAGCAACAGGAGCCTTTCGTACAAGTCCTGTGACTAGTCTCCTTGTGGAGGCTGGTGTGCCTTCTCTGCATATCAGGCGACAACAACTGCTTGCGAATTATGCGGCTACTATCTGTGGTTTACCTAACCACCCAAACCACCGTCTACTCTTTCCTCAAACTGATCTCCACCTTCCGCAGAGGCGACCGAGATCAGGGTTGACGGTTGGTGTTCGTGTTAGGTCTCTGCTGAGCCAATTGGAGTCTGTTCCTGTCCCCTCTTTATTCAGATACCAGTCGCGTACACCACCATGGTGTATACGACGGCCTCACCTTCGGCTGGAACTGTCACGGTACGCTAAAACTTCAGTCCACCCTGAGACCCTTCGTCGCCACTTCATATCAATTATTGATGGATTCCGAGGCTCTACGGTGGTGTACACAGACGGCTCGATGGTAGATGGTCATGCTGGTTTTGCCTACACGCTTGCAGGACACAATGAGTTGCGCTCCCTGCCAGACGGCTGCAGTGTTTTCACTGCAGAGCTGGTAGCCATCCACCGCGCACTTAAACATATATGTTCCTGCCCCGGGGAGTCATTCGTCATCTGTAGCGACTCCCTGGGCGGTTTACAGGCCATCGACCAGTGTTTCCCACGCAATCTTCTGATTGTTGCCATACAAGAGTGCTTGTACACCATTGACCAACGAGGGCAGTCAGTGGCATTTCTTTGGACTCCGGGACACGTCGGGATAGACGGCAATGAGCTGGCTGACAGGCTGGCCAAAGAGGCCACCCACAAGCCTGTCCTCAATATCGGCATTTCATGCTCTGATCTCCGTTCTGCACTACGCCGTAAAGTGCTCGGTTTGTGGGGTAGTGAATGGCGCACCCTACAGGTGCCCAACAAACTGAGGCGTATAAAGGACGCTACGAACGTGTGGAGGACCTCTCTGCGGGCCCCTCGCAGAGACTCTGTCGTTCTCTGCCGGCTGCGTATCGGCCATACTTGGCTTACGCACGGCCACCTTCTCCGTCGCGAGGATCCTCCCGAGTGTCGATGTGGTGCGCGTCTGACAGTCGCCCACATCGTCTTGGAATGCCCGGACCTAGCAGCGCAAAGAAGGAATTTTAATCTCCCTGACGATCTGAAAGTTGTTTTAGCTGACAATGCCTCTATGGCTGCCGCAGTTTTAAATTTTATTCGTGTAAGTGGTTTGTACCGCTCCCTTTGATTTTTAATACTGTGTTCATTATGTGTTTGTTCTTCGTTGCCCTACCGTTTTAGGCAGGTCTTTTTAAATGTGCAAAAGCGGTCAGATGCCCTACTTCCTAGTCTGTGGTTACCTGACCAGCATACTGGCATCGTCTTTCCGCCTTTCTCTTTTTTATTAGGTTTTACTTTGGTTCTTTTATTTTTTGACGCAACACCCTTTGCATGGTGAGTTTTAACAAATCGTTTTTTATTGCGTTGTAGTGCTTTTTTTTATTCTACCCTCTGTGGTTGGAACCAGGGACTGATAACCATAGTCGTTGAGTCCCTTTAAAACTCAAACCATCCATCCGTATTGTGACGCCAGAGTCAAAATTCCCAGACTACTGAAAAGGGGGCGACATGACGTTCGCGAACTTACACCAGATATTGCTCGAACCGCCCGTTTTTGAGCCAGAAATATCCTTTTTGCATCAGGCGAGTTACCCCAAAAAACAATGCCGAACGTCATAAGTGAGTGAAAGTAAGCGAAGTAGACTACTTTTCGTGTTGAAAAATCACTTATCTCAGATATTGTTCTAATGGTAAATATAGCAGAATTTAGTTTTGGAACAAGATCCTGAACATGGGCTTTCCATGACAGCTTACTGTCTATATGAACACCTAGAAATTTGAACTGTTCAGTCTCACTTATCACATGCCCATTATGTGTAATCATAATGTCAGATTTCGTCAAATTATGTGTTAGAAATTGTAAAAACTGAGTTTTACTGTGATTTAACATCAACTTGTTTTCTATTAGCCATGAACTTATCTCCTGAACTGCATTATTTGATACTGTGTCAATATTACGAGCAACATCCTTCACTACCAAGCTGGTATCATCAGCAAACAAAAATATTTTACAATCACCTGTTATACTCGAAGGCATATCATTTATATAAATAAGAAACAGCAATGGTCCCAAAACAGACCCCTGGGGCACCCCATACTTAATTGTGCCCCATTGGGATTGCACGTCATAGCCATTTTCTACATTGCGGAGAATTACCTTCTGTTGTCTATTATTAAAGTAAGAGGTGAACCAGTTGTGGGCTACTCCCCGTATTCCATAATGTTCCAACTTCTGCAACAATATTTTGTGATCAACACAATCAAACGCTTTTGTTAAATCAAAGAAGACGCCTAATGTCCGTAGCCTCTTATTTAACCCATCAAGTGCCTCACAGAGAAACGAAAATATAGCGTTTTCGGTCGTTAAACCACTTCTAAAACCAAACTGTACGTTTGACAGGAAATTATGTGAACTGAAATGATCAATTAATCTTGAATATACAGCCTTTTCAATAACTTTGGAAAAAACCGATGGCATAGAAATAGGTCTATAGTTGTCTACATTATCCCTTTCTCCTTTTTTATAAAGCGGTTTCACTACTGAGTACTTTAATCTGTTAGGAAACTGACCATTCTGAAAGGAAAAATTACAAATATGGCTTAGTACTGGGCTAACATATGGAGAACAGTACTTTAGAATTCTGCTAGATACCCCATCATATCCACAAGAGTCCTTAGTCTTTAGTGATTTAATTATTGACTCAATCTCACCTATGGAAGTATCATGAAAGATCATTTCAGGCAACAGCCTCGGAAACGCATTTTCTAAAAACGTTATATGATTACCTGTAGAAACTAGAGTTTTGTTTAGTTCCTCTACTATATTCAGAAAGTGATTGTTGAATATTGCACATATATCTAACTTGTCAGTAACAGAAACATTCCTACTACGCACTGACGTTATATCTTCTACCTGCTGCTCCTGACCAGACACTTCCTTCACGACTGACCAGATAGTTTTAATTTTATCCCGAGAGTTTGCTATTCTTTTTGCGTACCACATACTTTTTGCATTCTTAATGACATTTTTCAGAACCTTACAGTACTGTTTGTAATGAGCTACTGCATCTTCATTCTGACTGCTTCTAACATTTTGATACAACTCCCGCTTAGTTCTACATGATACTCTTATCCCCTTTGTCATCCACCCTGGCTGTCTGTTACTGAAAGTACCCTGTTTTGAGCGTTCTAGCGGAAAGCAACTTTCAAACAGCATAATAAATGTGTTCAGAAAAGCATTATATTTATCATCTGCATTATCAGCACAATAAACATCCTGCCATTCTTGTTCCTTAATTAGGCTTAAAAAGGTCTCAATTGCAACTGGATTAACTTTTCTGAGTAGTTGATATTTACGTTTAACATTTGTTTGAGAACAAATACTTTTTAGAATTAAAAGTTGGGCATCGTGGTCTGATAGGCCATTTACTATTCTGCTGACAGAGTGCCCCTCTAATAATGAAGAATGAACAAAAATATTGTCAATGGTAGAACTGCTATTTCCTTGCACTCTCGTTGGAAAAAATACTGTTTGCATCATGTTATAGGAATTAAATAGATCTAACAGCTGACTTTTCCTTGAGCTATCACCTACACAATTAATGTTGAAATCTCCACACACAATTAAATTTTTATACTTCCTATACAGTGAACCCAGAACCAATTCCAGCTTGGGCAGAAACATTTTAAAATCTGAGTCAGGGGATCTATAAATAACAACTATTACTAGTTTAGTTCCATTAACATTAACAACTCCTGCACAACATTCAAATATCTGTTCTGTGCAGTGTTTAGAAAAATCGATTGACTCCGATGAAAAATCGTTTTTTACATACATGGCCACTCCCCCACACTGCAAGGAACTCCTAGAGTAAAAGGCAGCTAACCTGTATCCTGGCAAAGGAAGTCTCTGAATTGTCACACCACTTAAAAAGTGCTCTGAAATACCAATAATGTCAGAATCAGTATCAATAAGCATTTCATTAACTTTATCTCTGATACCCTGTATATTTTGATGAAAAACAGTAATTCCCTTATTACTTATATTCTTAGACTTTGTCAAAGGTGGTTCATTTCTTAGAGGGACTTCCTTTAAGCAGGAATATCTATCAGCTGTCTTCAGTCTAAAAAAGGTGCAGCCCTAACACCAACTACTACAGGAATTTTTCCATGAGTGAAACCCCCACCCCCTACTACACTGTCACCTATGAGCTTTGCCAACCTCCCCTTCCCATACCTATTGAGGTGCAGACCGTGCCTAGTAAAATCCGACCTTTGGATAGTTTCAACTGGCACCACTGCAATGTGATCCATGCCCTCCGTCATCAGCGCCTTCTCAAGCCCCATGTTAAGACGGCTGACAGCCGTATTAAGACAAGGCCTATCATGACGCTGAAACAGCCGCACGAAATGCACATTCGTGCCACCAGTTTCAGTTGCTATCCTTTCCAGATCACCACCTATATCATATTCCCCGTCCCTATCAAGACTGTTCCCGGCCCCACCCACTATAACTACCTGATCCTCTTTTGAAAAATTCCTACATAAGTCCCCTATGTTACAAGTGACCTGATCTAACCCTGCACTAGGCTTCACTATGCTGGTGACCTGGTACTCACTCCCAAGTACTTCCTGCAACTGTTGGCCAACATCTCTGCCATGAGAACTACCTAGCAGCAGAACCTTCTTCTTCCTAAGAGACCTCTCTACAGATTACGGCTTACCAAAAGCTGAGGTCTGCTGCGTACTTCCTACACCTACAGCTACCGGAGGTTCATCTCCACTCAACTCTGACAGTTGGTCAAACCTATTTGCAACTTGCAATGTAAAGCTATCTGAATACCTTCTACTAGCTGCCTTCTTGCCAACTGCCAGTTCCCATTCCCCAGCCCCCCTTCCCCCCCTCAACCTACCTAGTTCCTCTTCAGCGTTTTTCAACTGCACCTGAAGGGCGCAGATCAAACACTCCTGCTCCTCTATCAACTTATTCCTGCTGCAAATCCTACAGTTCCAGGAGAGCAGCTCACTGCCCTCCAGCGTCCATTCTGTCGTCTGTATTGGCTCCCAGGGTCCTTATATAGTAATGAGAGCGTTTGCAGGGAAACGCACAATAATGCAAATAACGAAATAAATGCAAATTTCTCTTTTAAATAGTTTTTTATTATCATGTACTACCATTTTAGAGGTCAATCACATTGCTGACTAATCGCCACTGCAGCTCACTGCCCTCCAGCGTCCATTCTGTCGTCTGTATTGGCTCCCAGGGTCCTTATATAGTAATGAGAGCGTTTGCAGGGAAACGCACAATAATGCAAATAACGAAATAAATGCAAATTTCTCTTTTAAATAGTTTTTTATTATCATGTACTACCATTTTAGAGGTCAATCACTTCGCAGACTAGTCGCCAGTGCAGCTCACTGCCCTCCAGCGTCCATTCTGTCGTCTGTATAGGCTCCCAGGGTCCTTATATAGTAATGAGAGCGTTTGCAGGGAAACGCACAATAATGCAAATAACGAAATAAATGCAAATTTCTCTTTTAAATTGTTTTTTATTATCATGTACTACCATTTTAGAGGTCAATCACTTCGCAGACTAGTCGCCAGTGCAGCTCACTGCCCTCCAGCGTCCATTCTGTCGTCTGTATAGGCTCCCAGGGTCCTTATATAGTAATGAGAGCGTTTGCAGGGAAACGCACAATAATGCAAATAACGAAATAAATGCAAATTTCTCTTTTAAATAGTTTTTTATTATCATGTACTACCATTTTAGAGGTCAATCACTTCGCAGACTAGTCGCCAGTGCAGCTCACAGGCCTCCAGTGTCCATTCTGTCGTCTGTATAGGCTCCCAGGGTCCTTATATAGTAATGAGAGCGTTTGCAGGGAAACGCACAATAATGCAAATAACGAAATAAATGCAAATTTCTCTTTTAAATAGTTTATTATTATCATTTACTACCATTTTAAAGGTCAATCACTTCGCAGACTAGTCGCCAGTGCAGCTCACAGGCCTCCAGTGTCCATTCTGTCGTCTGTATAGGCTCCCAGGGTCCTTATATAGTAATGAGAGCGTTTGCAGGGAAACGCACAATAATGCAAATAACGAAATAAATGCAAATTTCTCTTTTAAATAGTTTATTATATTCATTTACTACCATTTTAGAGGTCAATCACTTCGCAGACTAGTCGCCAGTGCAGCTCACAGGCCTCCAGTGTCCATTCTGTCGTCTGTATAGGCTCCCAGGGTCCTTATATAGTAATGAGAGCGTTTGCAGGGAAACGCACAATAATGCAAATAACGAAATAAATGCAAATTTCTCTTTTAAATAGTTTATTATTATCATTTACTACCATTTTAGAGGTCAATCACTTCGCAGACTAGTCGCCAGTGCAGCTCACAGGCCTCCAGTGTCCATTCTGTCGTCTGTATAGGCTCCCAGGGTCCTTATATAGTAATGAGAGCGTTTGCAGGGAAACGCACAATAATGCAAATAACGAAATAATTGCAAATTTCCATTTTAAATAGTTTTTTATTATCATGTACTACCATTTTAGAGGTCAATCACATTGCTGACTAGTCGCCACTGCAGCTCACTGCCCTCCAGCGTCCATTCTGTCGTCTGTATAGGCTCCCAGGGTCCTTATATAGTAATGAGAGCGTCTGCAGAGAAACGCACAATAATGCAAATAACGAAATAAATGCAAATTTCTCTTTTAAATAGTTTTTTATTATCATGTACTACCATTTTAGAGGTTAATCACTTCGCAGACTAGTCGCCAGTGCAGCTCGCAGTCCTCCAGCGTCAATTTTGTCGTCTGTATAGGCTCCCAGGGTCCTTATATAGTAATGAGAGCGTTTGCAGGGAAACGCACAATAATGCAAATAACGAAATAAATGCTAATTTCTCTTTTAAATAGTTTTTTGTTATCATGTACTACCATTTTAGAGGTCAATCACATTGCTGACTAGTCGCCACTGCAGCTCACTGCCCTCCAGCGTCCATTCTGTCGTCTGTATAGGCTCCCAGGGTCCTTATATAGTAATGAGAGCGTTTGCAGGGAAACGCACAATAATGCAAATAACGAAATAAATGCAAATTTCTCTTTTAAATAGTTTATTATTATCATTTACTACCATTTTAGAGGTCAATAACTTCGCAGAATAGTCGCCAGTGCAGCTCACAGGCCTCCAGTGTCCATTCTGTCGTCTGTATAGGATCCCAGGGACCTTATATAGTAACGAGAGCGTTTGCAGGGAAACGCACAATAATGCAAATAACGAAATAAATGCAAATTTCTCTTTTAAATAGTTTATTATTATCATTTACTACCATTTTAGAGGTCAATCACTTCGCAGACTAGTCGCCAGTGCAGCTCACAGGCCGCCAGTGTCCATTCTGTCGTCTGTATAGGCTCCCAGGGTATTTATATAGTAATGAGAGCGTTTGCAGGGAAACGCACAATAATGCAAATAACGAAATAAATGCAAATTTCTCTTTTAAATAGTTTATTATTATCATTTACTACCATTTTAGAGGTCAATAACTTCGCAGAATAGTCGCCAGTGCAGCTCACAGGCCTCCAGTGTCCATTCTGTCGTCTGTATAGGCTCCCAGGGTCCTTATATAGTAACGAGAGCGTTTGCAGGGAAACGCACAATAATGCAAATAACGAAATAAATGCAAATTTCTCTTTTAAATAGTTTATTATTATCATTTACTACCATTTTAGAGGTCAATCACTTCGCAGACTAGTCGCCAGTGCAGCTCACAGGCCGCCAGTGTCCATTCTGTCGTCTGTATAGGCTCCCAGGGTCCTTATATAGTAATGAGAGCGTTTGCAGGGAAACGCACAATAATGCAAATAACGAAATAAATGCAAATTTCCATTTTAAATAGTTTTTTATTATCATGTACTACCATTTTAGAGGTCAATCACATTGCTGACTAGTCGCCACTGCAGCTCACTGCCCTCCAGCGTCCATTCTGTCGTCTGTATAGGCTCCCAGGGTCCTTATATAGTAATGAGAGCGTCTGCAAAGAAACGCACAATAATGCAAATAACGAAATAAATGCAAATTTCTCTTTTAAATAGTTTTTTATTATCATGTACTACCATTTTAGAGGTTAATCACTTCGCAGACTAGTCGCCAGTGCAGCTCGCAGACCTCCAGCGTCCATTTTGTCGTCTGTATAGGCTCCCAGGGTCCTTATATAGTAATGAGAGCGTTTGCAGGGAAACGCACAATAATGCAAATAACGAAATAAATGCTAATTTCTCTTTTAAATAGTTTTTTGTTATCATGTACTACCATTTTAGAGGTCAATCACATTGCTGACTAGTCGCCACTGCAGCTCACTGCCCTCCAGCGTCCATTCTGTCGTCTGTATAGGCTCCCAGGCTCATTATATAGTAATGAGAGCGTCTGCAGGGAAACGCACAATAATGCAAATAACGAAATAAATGCTAATTTCTCTTTTAAATAGTTTTTTGTTATCATGTACTACCATTTTAGAGGTCAATCACATTGCTGACTAGTCGCCAGTGCAGCTCACAGGCCTCCAGTGTCCATTCTGTCGTCTGTATAGGCTCCCAGGGTCATTATATAGTAATGAGAGCGTTTGCAGGGAAACCGCACAATAATGCAAATAACGAAATAAATGCTAATTTCTCTTTTAAATAGTTTTTTGTTATCATGTACTACCATTTTAGAGGTCAATCACATTGCTGACTAGTCGCCACTGCAGCTCACTGCCCTCCAGCGTCCATTCTGTCGTCTGTATAGGCTCCCAGGGTCATTATATAGTAATGAGAGCGTCTGCAGGGAAACGCACAATAATGCAAATAACGAAATAAATGCAAATTTCTCTTTTAAATAGTTTTTTGTTATCATGTACTACCATTTTAGAGGTCAATCACATTGCTGACTAGTCGCCACTGCAGCTAGCAGCCCTCCAGTGTCCATTCTGTCGTCTGTATAGGCTCCCAGGGTCCTTATATAGTAATGAGAGCGTTTGCAGGGAAACGCACAATAATGCAAATAACGAAATAAATGCAAATTTCCATTTTAAATAGTTTTTTTTATTATCACGTACTACCATTTTAGAGGTCAATCACATTGCTGACTAGTCGCCACTGCAGCTCAGTGCCCTCCAGCGTCCATTCTGTCGTCTGTATAGGCTCCCAGGGTCCTTATATAGTAATGAGAGCGTCTGCAGAGAAACGCACAATAATGCAAATAACGAAATAAATGCAAATTTCTCTTTTAAATAGTTTTTTATTATCATGTACTACCATTTTAGAGGTTAATCACTTCGCAGACTAGTCGCCAGTGCAGCTCGCAGTCCTCCAGCGTCCATTTTGTCGTCTGTATTGGCTCCCAGGGTCCTTATATAGTAATGAGAGCGTTTGCAGGGAAATGCACAATAATGCAAATAACGAAATAAATTCAAATTTCCATTTTAAATAGTTTTTTTATTATCACGTACTACCATTTTAGAGGTCAATCACATTCCTGACTAGTCGCCACTGCAGCTCACTGCCTTCCAGCGTCCATTCTGTCGTCTGTATAGGCTCCCAGGGTCCTTATATAGTAATGAGAGCGTCTGCAGAGAAACGCACAATAACGAAAATAACGAAATAAATGCAAATTTGTCTTTTAAATAGTTTTTTATTATCATGTACTACCATTTTAGAGGTTAATCACTTCGCAGACTAGTCGCCAGTGCAGCTCGCAGTCCTCCAGCGTCCATTTTGTCGTCTGTATAGGCTCCCAGGGTCCTTATATAGTAATGAGAGCGTTTGCAGGGAAACGCACAATAATGCAAATAACGAAATAAATGCTAATTTCTCTTTTAAATAGTTTTTTGTTATCATGTACTACCATTTTAGAGGTCAATCACATTGCTGACTAGTCGCCACTGCAGCTCACTGCCCTCCAGCGTCCATTCTGTCGTCTGTATAGGCTCCCAGGTTCATTATATAGTAATGAGAGCGTCTGCAGGGAAACGCACAATAATGCAAATAACGAAATAAATGCTAATTTCTCTTTTAAATAGTTTTTTATTATCATGTACTACTATTTTAGAGGTCAATCACATTGCTGACTAGTCGCCAGTGCAGCTCACAGGCCTCCAGTGTCCATTCTGTCGTCTGTATAGGCTCCCAGGGTCATTATATAGTAATGAGAGCGTTTGCAGGGAAACGCACAATAATGCAAATAACGAAATAAATGATAATTTCTCTTTTAAATAGTTTTTTATTATCATGTACTACCATTTTAGAGGTCAATCACATTGCTGCCTAGTCGCCAGTGCAGCTCACAGGCCTCCAGTGTCCATTCTGTCGTCTGTATAGGCTCCCAGGGTCCTTATATAGTAATGAGAGCGTTTGCAGTGAAACGCACAATAATGCAAATAACGAAATAAATGCAAATTTCTCTTTTAAATAGTTTATTATTATCATTTACTACCATTTTAGAGGTCAATAACTTCGCAGAATAGTCGCCAGTGCAGCTCACAGGCCTCCAGTGTCCATTCTGTCGTCTGTATAGGCTCCCAGGGTCCTTATATAGTAATGAGAGCGTTTGCAGGGAAACGCACAATAATGCAAATAACGAAATAAATGCAAATTTCTCTTTTAAATAGTTTATTATTATCATTTACTACCATTTTAGAGGTCAATCACTTCGCAGACTAGTCGCCAGTGCAGCTCACAGGCCGCCAGTGTCCATTCTGTCGTCTGTATAGGCTCCCAGGCTCCTTATATAGTAATGAGAGCGTTTGCAGGGAAACGCACAATAATGCAAATAACGAAATAAATGCAAATTTCCATTTTAAATAGTTTTTTATTATCATGTACTACCATTTTAGAGGTCAATCACATTGCTGACTAGTCGCCACTGCAGCTCACTGCCCTCCAGCGTCCATTCTGTCGTCTGTATAGGCTCCCAGGGTCCTTATATAGTAATGAGAGCGTCTGCAGAGAAACGCACAATAATGCAAATAACGAAATAAATGCAAATTTCTCTTTTAAATAGTTTTTTATTATCATGTACTACCATTTTAGAGGTTAATCACTTCGCAGACTAGTCGCCAGTGCAGCTCGCAGACCTCCAGCGTCCATTTTGTCGTCTGTATAGGCTCCCAGGGTCCTTATATAGTAATGAGAGCGTTTGCAGGGAAACGCACAATAATGCAAATAACGAAATAAATGCTAATTTCTCTTTTAAATAGTTTTTTGTTATCATGTACTACCATTTTAGAGGTCAATCACATTGCTGACTAGTCGCCACTGCAGCTCACTGCCCTCCAGCGTCCATTCTGTCGTCTGTATAGGTTCCCAGGCCCATTATATAGTAATGAGAGCGTCTGCAGGGAAACGCACAATAATGCAAATAACGAAATAAATGCTAATTTCTCTTTTAAATAGTTTTTTGTTATCATGTACTACCATTTTAGAGGTCAATCACATTGCTGACTAGTCGCCAGTGCAGCTCACAGGCCTCCAGTGTCCATTCTGTCGTCTGTATAGGCTCCCAGGGTCATTATATAGTAATGAGAGCGTTTGCAGGGAAACGCACAATAATGCAAATAACGAAATAAATGCTAATTTCTCTTTTAAATAGTTTTTTGTTATCATGTACTACCATTTTAGAGGTCAATCACATTGCTGACTAGTCGCCACTGCAGCTCACTGCCCTCCAGCGTCCATTCTGTCGTCTGTATAGGCTCCATGGGTCATTATATAGTAATGAGAGCGTCTGCAGGGAAACGCACAATAATGCAAATAACGAAATAATTGCTAATTTCTCTTTTAAATAGTTTTTTATTATCATGTACTACCATTTTAGAGGTTAATCACATTGCTGACTAGTCGCCAGTGCAGCTCACAGGCCTCCAGTGTCCATTCTGTCGTCTGTATAGGCTCCCAGGGTCCTTATATAGTAATGAGAGCGTTTGCAGGGAAACGCACAATAATGCAAATAACGAAATAAATGCAAATTTCTCTTTTAAATAGTTTTTTGTTATCATGTACTACCATTTTAGAGGTCAATCACATTGCTGACTAGTCGCCACTGCAGCTAGCAGCCCTCCAGTGTCCATTCTGTCGTCTGTATAGGCTCCCAGGGTCCTTATATAGTAATGAGAGCGTTTGCAGGGAAACGCACAATAATGCAAATAACGAAATAAATGCAAATTTCCATTTTAAATAGTTTTTTTATTATCACGTACTACCATTTTAGAGGTCAATCACATTGCTGACTAGTCGCCACTGCAGCTCACTGCCCTCCAGCGTCCATTCTGTCGTCTGTATAGGCTCCCAGGGTCCTTATTTAGTAATGAGAGCGTCTGCAGAGAAACGCACAATAATGCAAATAACGAAATAAATGCAAATTTCTCTTTTAAATAGTTTTTTATTATCATGTACTACCATTTTAGAGGTTATTCACTTCGCAGACTAGTCGCCAGTGCAGCTCGCAGTCCTCCAGCGTCCATTTTGTCGTCTGTATTGGCTCCCAGGGTCCTTATATAGTAATGAGAGCGTTTGCAGGGAAACGCACAATAATGCAAATAACGAAATAAATTCAAATTTCCATTTTAAATAGTTTTTTTATTATCACGTACTACCATTTTAGAGGTCTATCACATTCCTGACTAGTCGCCACTGCAGCTCACTGCCTTCCAGCGTCCATTCTGTCGTCTGTATAGGCTCCCAGGGTCCTTATATAGTAATGAGAGCGTCTGCAGAGAAACGCACAATAACGCAAATAACGAAATAAATGCAAATTTCTCTTTTAAATAGTTTTTTATTATCATGTACTACCATTTTAGAGGTTAATCACTTCGCAGACTAGTCGCCAGTGCAGCTCGCAGTCCTCCAGCGTCCATTTTGTCGTCTGTATAGGCTCCCAGGGTCCTTATATAGTAATGAGAGCGTTTGCAGGGAAACGCACAATAATGCAAATAACGAAATAAATGCTAATTTCTCTTTTAAATAGTTTTTTGTTATCATGTACTACCATTTTAGAGGTCAATCACATTCCTGACTAGTCGCCACTGCAGCTCACTGCCTTCCAGCGTCCATTCTGTCGTCTGTATAGGCTCCCAGGGTCCTTATATAGTAATGAGAGCGTCTGCAGAGAAACGCACAATAACGCAAATAACGAAATAAATGCAAATTTCTCTTTTAAATAGTTTTTTATTATCATGTACTACTATTTTAGAGGTCAATCACATTGCTGACTAGTCGCCAGTGCAGCTCACAGGCCTCCAGTGTCCATTCTGTCGTCTGTATAGGCTCCCAGGGTCATTATATAGTAATGAGAGCGTTTGCAGGGAAACGCACAATAATGCAAATAACGAAATAAATGCTAATTTCTCTTTTAAATAGTTTTTTATTATCATGTACTACCATTTTAGAGGTGAATCACATTGCTGCCTAGTCGCCAGTGCAGCTCACAGGCCTCCAGTGTAGATTCTGTCGTCTGTATAGGCTCCCAGGGTCCTTATATAGTAATGAGAGCGTTTGCAGTGAAACGCACAATAATGCAAATAACGAAATAAATGCAAATTTCTCTTTTAAATAGTTTATTATTATCATTTACTACCATTTTAGAGGTCAATAACTTCGCAGAATAGTCGCCAGTGCAGCTCACAGGCCTCCAGTGTCCATTCTGTCGTCTGTATAGGCTCCCAGGGTCCTTATATAGTAATGAGAGCGTTTGCAGGGAAACGCACAATAATGCAAATAACGAAATAAATGCTAATTTCTCTTTTAAATAGTTTATTATTATCATTTACTACCATTTTAGAGGTCAATCACTTCGCAGACTAGTCGCCAGTGCAGCTCACAGGCCGCCAGTGTCCATTCTGTCGTCTGTATAGGCTCCCAGGCTCCTTATATAGTAATGAGAGCGTTTGCAGGGAAACGCACAATAATGCAAATAACGAAATAAATGCAAATTTCCATTTTAAATAGTTTTTTATTATCATGTACTACCATTTTAGAGGTCAATCACATTGCTGACTAGTCGCCACTGCAGCTCACTGCCCTCCAGCGTCCATTCTGTCGTCTGTATAGGCTCCCAGGGTCCTTATATAGTAATGAGAGCGTCTGCAGAGAAACGCACAATAATGCAAATAACGAAATAAATGCAAATTTCTCTTTTAAATAGTTTTTTATTATCATGTACTACCATTTTAGAGGTTAATCACTTCGCAGACTAGTCGCCAGTGCAGCACGCAGACCTCCAGCGACCATTTTGTCGTCTGTATAGGCTCCCAGGGTCCTTATATAGTAATGAGAGCGTTTGCAGGGAAACGCACAATAATGCAAATAACGAAATAAATGCTAATTTCTCTTTTAAATAGTTTTTTGTTATCATGTACTACCATTTTAGAGGTCAATCACATTGCTGACTAGTCGCCACTGCAGCTCACTGCCCTCCAGCGTCCATTCTGTCGTCTGTATAGGCTCCCAGGCTCATTATATAGTAATGAGAGCGTCTGCAGGGAAACGCACAATAATGCAAATAACGAAATAAATGCTAATTTCTCTTTTAAATAGTTTTTTGTTATCATGTACTACCATTTTAGAGGTCAATCACATTGCTGACTAGTCGCCAGTGCAGCTCACAGGCCTCCAGTGTCCATTCTGTCGTCTGTATAGGCTCCCAGGGTCATTATATAGTAATGAGAGCGTTTGCAGGGAAACGCACAATAATGCAAATAACGAAATAAATGCAAATTTCCATTTTAAATAGTTTTTTTATTATCACGTACTACCATTTTAGAGGTCAATCACATTCCTGACTAGTCGCCACTGCAGCTCACTGCCTTCCAGCGTCCATTCTGTCGTCTGTATAGGCTCCCAGGGTCCTTATATAGTAATGAGAGCGTCTGCAGAGAAACGCACAATAACGCAAATAACGAAATAAATGCAAATTTCTCTTTTAAATAGTTTTTTATTATCATGTACTACCATTTTAGAGGTTAATCACTTCGCAGACTAGTCGCCAGTGCAGCTCGCAGTCCTCCAGCGTCCATTTTGTCGTCTGTATAGGCTCCCAGGGTCCTTATATAGTAATGAGAGCGTTTGCAGGGAAACGCACAATAATGCAAATAACGAAATAAATGCTAATTTCTCTTTTAAATAGTTTTTTGTTATCATGTACTACCATTTTAGAGGTCAATCACATTGCTGACTAGTCGCCACTGCAGCTCACTGCCCTCCAGCGTCCATTCTGTCGTCTGTATAGGCTCCCAGGGTCCTTATATAGTAATGAGAGCGTCTGCAGAGAAACGCACAATAACGCAAATAACGAAATAAATGCAAATTTCTCTTTTAAATAGTTTTTTATTATCATGTACTACTATTTTAGAGGTCAATCACATTGCTGACTAGTCGCCAGTGCAGCTCACAGGCCTCCAGTGTCCATTCTGTCGTCTGTATAGGCTCCCAGGGTCATTATATAGTAATGAGAGCGTTTGCAGGGAAACGCACAATAATGCAAATAACGAAATAAATGCTAATTTCTCTTTTAAATAGTTTTTTATTATCATGTACTACCATTTTAGAGGTGAATCACATTGCTGCCTAGTCGCCAGTGCAGCTCACAGGCCTCCAGTGTAGATTCTGTCGTCTGTATAGGCTCCCAGGGTCCTTATATAGTAATGAGAGCGTTTGCAGTGAAACGCACAATAATGCAAATAACGAAATAAATGCAAATTTCTCTTTTAAATAGTTTATTATTATCATTTACTACCATTTTAGAGGTCAATAACTTCGCAGAATAGTCGCCAGTGCAGCTCACAGGCCTCCAGTGTCCATTCTGTCGTCTGTATAGGCTCCCAGGGTCCTTATATAGTAATGAGAGCGTTTGCAGGGAAACGCACAATAATGCAAATAACGAAATAAATGCTAATTTCTCTTTTAAATAGTTTATTATTATCATTTACTACCATTTTAGAGGTCAATCACTTCGCAGACTAGTCGCCAGTGCAGCTCACAGGCCGCCAGTGTCCATTCTGTCGTCTGTATAGGCTCCCAGGCTCCTTATATAGTAATGAGAGCGTTTGCAGGGAAACGCACAATAATGCAAATAACGAAATAAATGCAAATTTCCATTTTAAATAGTTTTTTATTATCATGTACTACCATTTTAGAGGTCAATCACATTGCTGACTAGTCGCCACTGCAGCTCACTGCCCTCCAGCGTCCATTCTGTCGTCTGTATAGGCTCCCAGGGTCCTTATATAGTAATGAGAGCGTCTGCAGAGAAACGCACAATAATGCAAATAACGAAATAAATGCAAATTTCTCTTTTAAATAGTTTTTTATTATCATGTACTACCATTTTAGAGGTTAATCACTTCGCAGACTAGTCGCCAGTGCAGCACGCAGACCTCCAGCGACCATTTTGTCGTCTGTATAGGCTCCCAGGGTCCTTATATAGTAATGAGAGCGTTTGCAGGGAAACGCACAATAATGCAAATAACGAAATAAATGCTAATTTCTCTTTTAAATAGTTTTTTGTTATCATGTACTACCATTTTAGAGGTCAATCACATTGCTGACTAGTCGCCACTGCAGCTCACTGCCCTCCAGCGTCCATTCTGTCGTCTGTATAGGCTCCCAGGCTCATTATATAGTAATGAGAGCGTCTGCAGGGAAACGCACAATAATGCAAATAACGAAATAAATGCTAATTTCTCTTTTAAATAGTTTTTTGTTATCATGTACTACCATTTTAGAGGTCAATCACATTGCTGACTAGTCGCCAGTGCAGCTCACAGGCCTCCAGTGTCCATTCTGTCGTCTGTATAGGCTCCCAGGGTCATTATATAGTAATGAGAGCGTTTGCAGGGAAACGCACAATAATGCAAATAACGAAATAAATGCAAATTTCCATTTTAAATAGTTTTTTTATTATCACGTACTACCATTTTAGAGGTCAATCACATTCCTGACTAGTCGCCACTGCAGCTCACTGCCTTCCAGCGTCCATTCTGTCGTCTGTATAGGCTCCCAGGGTCCTTATATAGTAATGAGAGCGTCTGCAGAGAAACGCACAATAACGCAAATAACGAAATAAATGCAAATTTCTCTTTTAAATAGTTTTTTATTATCATGTACTACCATTTTAGAGGTTAATCACTTCGCAGACTAG
Organism: Locusta migratoria; assembly: GCA_026315105.1. NCBI lineage: Eukaryota > Metazoa > Arthropoda > Insecta > Orthoptera > Acrididae > Locusta > Locusta migratoria. The sequence goes on along the minus strand of JAOYRU010001285.1, from coordinate 7,008 downwards.
TCGCCAGTGCAGCTCGCAGTCCTCCAGCGTCCATTTTGTCGTCTGTATAGGCTCCCAGGGTCCTTATATAGTAATGAGAGCGTTTGCAGGGAAACGCACAATAATGCAAATAACGAAATAAATGCTAATTTCTCTTTTAAATAGTTTTTTTGTTATCATGTACTACCATTTTAGAGGTCAATCACATTGCTGACTAGTCGCCACTGCAGCTCACTGCCCTCCAGCGTCCATTCTGTCGTCTGTATAGGCTCCCAGGTTCATTATATAGTAATGAGAGCGTCTGCAGGGAAACGCACAATAATGCAAATAACGAAATAAATGCTAATTTCTCTTTTAAATAGTTTTTTATTATCATGTACTACCATTTTAGAGGTCAATCACATTGCTGACTAGTCGCCAGTGCAGCTCACAGGCCTCCAGTGTCCATTCTGTCGTCTGTATAGGCTCCCAGGGTCATTATATAGTAATGAGAGCGTTTGCAGGGAAACGCACAATAATGCAAATAACGAAATAAATGCTAATTTCTCTTTTAAATAGTTTTTTATTATCATGTACTACCATTTTAGAGGTCAATCACATTGCTGACTAGCCGCCAGTGCAGCTCACAGGCCTCCAGTGTCCATTCTGTCGTCTGTATAGGCTCCCAGGGTCCTTATATAGTAATGAGAGCGTTTGCAGTGAAACGCACAATAATGCAAATAACGAAATAAATGCTAATTTCTCATTTAAATAGTTTTTTAGTATCATGTACTACCATTTTAGAGGTCAATCACTTCGCAGACTAGTCGCCAGTGCAGCTAGCAGCCCTCCAGTGTCCATTCTGTCGTCTGTATAGGCTCCCAGGGTCCTTATATAGTAATGAGAGCGTTTGCAGGGAAACGCACAATAATGCAAATAACGAAATAAATGCAAATTACTCTTTTAAATAGTTTTTTGTTATCTTGTACTACCATTTTAGAGGTCAATCACATTGCTGACTAGTCGCCACTGCAGCTCACTGCCCTCCAGCGTCCATTCTGTCGTCTGTATAGGCTCCCAGGGTCCTTATATAGTAATGCGAGCGTCTGCAGAGAAACGCACAATTTTGCAAATAACGAAATAAATGCAAATTTCTCTTTTAAATAGTTTTTTATTATCATGTACTACCATTTTAGAGGTTAATCACTTCGCAGACTAGTCGCCAGTGCAGCTCGCAGTCCTCCAGCGTCCATTTTGTCGTCTGTATAGGCTCCCAGGGTCCTTATATAGTAATGAGAGCGTTTGCAGGGAAACGCACAATAATGCAAATAACGAAATAAATGCTAATTTCTCTTTTAAATAGTTTTTTGTTACCATGTACTACCATTTTAGAGGTCAATCACATTGCTGACTAGTCGCCACTGCAGCTCAATGCCCTCCAGCGTCCATTCTGTCGTCTGTATATGCTCCCAGGGGTCCTTATATAGTAATGAGAGCGTCTGCAGAGAAACGCACAATAATGCAAATAACGAAATAAATGCAAATTTCTCTTTTAAATAGTTTTTTATTATCATGTACTACCATTTTAGAGGTTAATCACTTCGCAGACTAGTCGCCAGTGCAGCTCGCAGTCCTCCAGCGTCCATTTTGTCGTCTGTATAGGCTCCCAGGGTTCTTATATAGTAATGAGAGCGTCTGCAGGGAAACGCACAATAATGCAAATAACGAAATAAATGCTAATTTCTCTTTTAAATAGTTTTTTATTATCATGTACTAACATTTTAGAGGTCATCACATTGCTGACTAGTCGCCAGTGCAGCTCACAGGCCTCCAGTGTCCATTCTGTCGTCTGTATAGGCTCCCAGGGTCATTATATAGTAATGAGAGCGTTTGCAGGAAACGCACAATAATGCAAATAACGAACAAATGCTAATTTCTCTTTTAAATAGTTTTTTATTATCATGTACTACCATTTTAGAGGTCAATCACATTGCTGACTAGTCGCCACTGCAGCTCAATGCCCTCCAGCGTCCATTCTGTCGTCTGTATATGCTCCCAGGGTCCTTATATAGTAATGAGAGCGTCTGCAGAGAAACGCACAATAATGCAAATAACGAAATAAATGCAAATTTCTCTTTTAAATAGTTTTTTATTATCATGTACTACCATTTTAGAGGTTAATCACTTCGCAGACTAGTCGCCAGTGCAGCTCGCAGTCCTCCAGCGTCCATTTTGTCGTCTGTATAGGCTCCCAGGGTTCTTATATAGTAATGAGAGCGTCTGCAGGGAAACGCACAATAATGCAAATAACGAAATAAATGCTAATTTCTCTTTTAAATAGTTTTTTATTATCATGTACTAACATTTTAGAGGTCAATCACATTGCTGACTAGTCGCCAGTGCAGCTCACAGGCCTCCAGTGTCCATTCTGTCGTCTGTATAGGCTCCCAGGGTCATTATATAGTAATGAGAGCGTTTGCAGGGAACGCACAATAATGCAAATAACGAACAAATGCTAATTTCTCTTTTAAATAGTTTTTTATTATCATGTACTACCATTTTAGAGGTCAATCACATTGCTGACTAGTCGCCACTGCAGCTCACTGCCCTCCAGCGTCCATTCTGTCGTCTGTATAGGCTCCCAGGGTCCTTTTATAGTAATGAGAGCGTTTGCAGGGAAACGCACAATAATGCAAATAACGAAATAAATGCTAATTTCTCTTTTAAATAGTTTTTTTGTTATCATGTACTACCATTTTAGAGGTCAATCACATTGGTGACTAGTCGCCAGTGCAGCTCACAGGCCTCCAGTGTCCATTCTGTCGTCTGTATAGGCTCCCAGGGTCATTATATAGTAATGAGAGCGTTTGCAGGGAAACGCACAATAATGCAAATAACGAAATAAATGCTAATTTCTCTTTTAAATAGTTTTTTGTTATCATGTACTACCATTTTAGAGGTCAATCACATTGCTGACTAGTCGCCACTGTAGCTCACTGCCCTCCAGCGTCCATTCTGTCGTCTGTATAGGCTCCCAGGGTCATTATATAGTAATGAGAGCGTCTGCAGGGAAAACGCACAATAATGCAAATAACGAAATAAATGCTAATTTCTCTTTTAAATAGTTTTTTATTATCATGTACTACCATTTTAGAGGTCAATCACATTGCTGACTAGTCGCCAGTGCAGCTCACAGGCCTCCAGTGTCCATTCTGTCGTCTGTATAGGCTCCCAGGGTCCTTATATAGTAATGAGAGTGTTGCAGTGAAACGCACAATAATGCAAATAACGAAATAAATGATAATTTTTGTTTTAAATAGTTTTTTAGTATCATGTACTACCATTTTAGGAGTCAATCACATTGCTGACTAGTCGCCAGTGCAGCTCACAGGCCTCCAGTGTCCATTCTGTCGTCTGTATAGGCTCCCAGGGTCATTATATAGTAATGAGAGCGTTTGCAGGGAAACGCACATAATGCAAATAACGAAATAAATGCTAATTTCTCTTTTAAATAGTTTTTTATTATCATGTACTACCATGTTTAGAGGTCAATCACATTGCTGACTAGTCGCCACTGCAGCTCACTGCCCTCCAGCGTCATTCAGTCGTCTGTATAGGCTCCCAGGGTCCTTATATAGTAATGAGAGCGTTTGCAGGGGAAACGCACAATAATGCAAATAACGAAATAAATGCTAATTTCTCTTTTAAATAGTTTTTTGTTATCATGTACTACCATTTTAGAGGTCAATCACATTGCTGATGAGTCGCCACTGCAGCTCACTGCCCTCCAGCTTCCATTCTGTCGTCTGTATAGGCTCCCAGGGTCCTTATATAGTAATGAGAGCGTCTGCAGAGAAACGCACAATAATGCAAATAACGAAATAAGTGCAAATTTCTCTTTTAAATAGTTTTTTATTATCATGTACTACCATTTTAGAGGTTAATCACTTCGCAGACTAGTCGCCAGTGCAGCTCGCAGTCCTCCAGCGTCCATTTTGTCGTCTGTATAGGCTCCCAGGGTCCTTATATAGTAATGAGAGCGTTTGCAGGGAAACGCACAATAATGCAAATAACGAAATAAATGCTAATTTCTCTTTTAAATAGTTTTTTGTTATCATGTACTACCATTTTAGAGGAAAATCACATTGCTGACTAGTCGCCACTGCAGCTCACTGCCCTCCAGCGGCCATTCTGTCGTCTGTATAGGCTCCCAGGGTCATTATATAGTAATGAGAGCGTCTGCAGGGAAACGCACAATAATGCAAATAACGAAATAAATGCTAATTTCTCTTTTAAATAGTTTTTTGTTATCATGTACTACCATTTTAGAGGTCAATCACATTGCTGACTAGTCGCCAGTGCAGCTCACAGGCCTCCAGTGTCCATTCTGTCGTCTGTATAGGCTCCCAGGGTCATTATATAGTAATGAGAGCGTTTGCAGGGAAACGCACAATAATGCAAATAACGAAATAAATTCTAATTTCTCTTTTAAATAGTTTTTTTATTATCATGTACTACCATTTTAGAGGTCAATCACATTGCTGACTAGTCGCCACTGCAGCTCACTGCCCTCCAGCGTCCATTCTGTCGTCTGTATAGGCTCCCAGGTCCTTATATAGTAATGAGAGCGTTTGCAGGGAAACGCACAATAATGCAAATAACGAAATAAATGCTAATTTCTCTTTTAAATAGTTTTTTGTTATCATGTACTACCATTTTAGAGGTCAATCACTTTGGTGACTAGTCGCCAGTGCAGCTCACAGGCCTCCAGTGTCCATTCTGTCGTCTGTATAGGCTCCCAGGGTCATTATATAGTAATGAGAGCGTTTGCAGGGAAACGCACAATAATGCAAATAACGAAATAAATGCTAATTTCTCCTTTAAATAGTTTTTTGTATCATGTACTACCATTTTTAGAGGTCAATCACATTGCTGACTAGTCGCCACTGCAGCTCACTGCCCTCCAGCGTCAATCTGTCGTCTGTATAGGCTCCCAGGGTCATTATATAGTAATGAGAGCGTCTGCAGGGGAAACGCACAATAATGCAAATAACGAAATAAATGCTAATTTCTCTTTTTAAATAGTTTTTTATTATCATGTACTACCATTTTAGAGGTCAATCACATTGCTGACTAGTCGCCAGTGCAGCTCACAGGCCTCCAGTGTCCATTCTGTCGTCTGTATAGGCTCCCAGGGTCATTATATAGTAATGAGAGCGTTTGCAGGGAAACGCACAATAATGCAAATAACGAAATAAATGCTAATTTCTCTTTTAAATAGTTTTTTGTTAATCATGTACTACCATTTTAGAGGTCAATCACATTGCTGACTAGTCGCCACTGCAGCTCACTGCCCTCCAGCGTCCATTCTATCGTCTGTATAGGCTCCCAGAGTCATTATATAGTAATGAGAGCGTCTGCAGGGAAACGCACAATAATGCAAATAACGAAATAAATGCTAATTTCTCTTTTAAATAGTTTTTTATTATCATGTACTACCATTTTAGAGGTCAATCACATTGCTGACTAGTCGCCAGTGCAGCTCACAGGCCTCCCGTGTCCATTCTGTCGTCTGTATAGGCTCCTAGGGTCATTATATAGTAATGAGAGCGTTTGCAGGGAAACGCACAATAATGCAAATAACGAAATAAATGCTAATTTCTCTTTTAAATAGTTTTTTATTATCATGTACTATCATTTTAGAGGTCAATCACATTGCTGACTAGTCGCCACTGCTGCTCACTGCCCTCCAGCGTCCATTTTGTCGTCTGTATAGGCTCCCAGGGTCATTATATAGTAATGAGAGCGTCTGCAGGGATACGCACAATAATGCAAATAACGAAATAAATGCTAATTTCTCTTTTTAAATAGTTTTTTATTATCATGTACGACCATTTTAGAGGTCAATCACATTGCTGACTAGTCGCCAGTGCAGCTCACAGGCCACCAGTGTCCATTCTGTCGTCTGTATAGGCTCCCAGGGTCCTTATATAGTAATGAGAGCGTTTGCAGTGAAACGCACAATAATGCAAATAACGAAATAAATGCTAATTTCTCTTTTTAAATAGTTTTTTAGTATCATGTACTACCATTTTAGAGGTGAATCACTTCGCAGACTAGTCGCCAGTGCAGCTAGCAGCCCCTCAGTGTCCATTCTGTCGTCTGTATAGGGTCCCAGGGTCCTTATATAGTAATGAGAGCGTTTGCAGGGAAACGCACATAATGCAAATAACGAAATAAATGCTAATTTCTCTTTTAATTAGTTTTTTAGTATCATGTACTACCATTTTAGAGGTCAATCACTTCGCCAGACTAGTCGCCAGTGCAGCTAGCAGCCTCCAGTGTCCATTCTGTCGTCTGTATAGGCTCCCAGGGTCCTTATATAGTAATGAGAGCGTTTGCAGGGAAACGCACAATAATGCAAATAACGAAATAAATGCAAATTTCTCTTTTAAATAGTTTTTTATTATCATGTACTACCATTTTAGAGGTCAATCACATTGCTGACTAGTCGCCAGTGCAGCTCACAGGCCTCCAGCGTCCATTTCTGTCGTCTGTATAGGCTCCCAGGGTCCTTATATAGTAATGAGAGCGTTTGCAGTGAAACGCACAATAATGCAAATAACGAAATAAATGCTAATTTCTCTTTTAAATAGTTTTTTAGTATCATGTACTACCATTTTAGGAGGTCAATCACTTCGCAGACTAGTCGCCAGTGCAGCTAGCAGCCCTCCAGTGTCCATTCTGTCGTCTGTATAGGCTCCCAGTGTCCTTATATAGTAATGAGAGCGTTTGCAGGGGAAACGCACAATAATGCAAATAACGAAATAAATGCTAATTTCTCTTTTAAATAGTATTTTATTATCATGTACTACCATTTTAGAGGTCAATCACATTGCTGACTAGTCGCCAGTGCAGCTCACTGTCCTCCAGCGTTCATTCTGTCGTCTGTATAGGCTCCCAGGGTCCTAATATAGTAACGAGAGCGTTTGCAGTGAAACGCACAATAATGCAAATAACGAAATAAATGCTAACTTCTCTTTTTAAATA